>JAQOWZ010000454.1:0-39420 GCA_035578165.1 Stenolophus ochropezus
TTGGAAAAATCTGACTTTATTTTTATAAAAAATCATAT
The DNA here is from genome assembly GCA_035578165.1 of Stenolophus ochropezus. Lineage (NCBI taxonomy): Eukaryota > Metazoa > Arthropoda > Insecta > Coleoptera > Carabidae > Stenolophus > Stenolophus ochropezus. The sequence continues at coordinate 39 of JAQOWZ010000454.1, forward strand.
AAATATTTGCTTCCGCGCCCAAATTTTATAATTTTTCATCATAATTTAGGTAAAAGAAAACATTGCAACAAGAAAATTGTTATTTCCAGTGTGGCAGGTATTCTAGAATCCAGCCCATGCAGCTTACAATATACAACGTATTCATCAAAAATAGGTAAAATCTGACGTTTTTTTGTAAAAAATTATATAAATATTTGCTTCCGCGCCTGAATTTTATAATTTTTTATCATATTTTATCCACAGTCTAGCTCCAAAAGCATGTTTATGAATCTTTTAACAAAAATATCTATTTCAAAAATAGGTAAAATCTGACTTTATTTTTGTAAGAAATCATATAAATATTTGCTTCCGCGCCCGAATTTTATGATTTTTCATCATAATTTAGGAAAAGAAAACATTGCAACAAGAAAATTGCTATTTCAAGTGTGGTAGGCATTTTAGAATCCAGCCATTGAAGCTTACAATATACAACGTATTCATCAAAAATAGGACGCGCTATCTCAGAGTGTAAAAAAATCATATAAATATTTACTTCCGCGCCCGAATTTTATTATTTTTCATCATATTTTATCCACAGTATAGGTCCAAAAGCATGTTTATGAATGTTTAACAAAAATATCCATTTCAAGAATAGGAAAAATCTGACTTTATTTTTGTAAAAAATCATATAAATATTTTCTTCCGCGCCCGAATTTTATGATTTTTCATCATATTTTAGCTAAACGAAAACATTGCAACAAGAAAATTGCTATTTCAAGTGTGTTAGGTATTCTAGAATCCAGCCCATGTAACTTACAATATACAACGTATTCATCAAAAATAGGTTAAATCTGACTTTATTTTTGTAAAAAATCATATAAATATTTGTTTGCGCGCCCGAATTTTATAATTTTTTATTATATTTTTATCCGCAGTATAGGTCGAAAAGCATGTTTATGAATGTTTAACAAAAATATCCATTTCAAGAATAGGAAAAATCTGACTTTATTTTTGTAAAAAATCATATAAATATTTTCTTCCGCGCCCGAATTTTATGATTTTTCATCATATTTTAGCTAAAAGAAAACATTGCAACAAGAAAATTGCTATTTCAAGTGTGTTAGGTATTCTAGAATCCAGCCCATGTAGCTTACAATATACAACGTATTCATCAAAAATAGGTAAAATCTGACTTTTTTTTTGTAAAAAATCATATAAATGTTTGCTTCCGCGCCCGAATTTTATAATTTTTCATCATATTTTATCCACAGTATAGGTCCATAAGCATGTTTATGAATGTTTTAACAAAAATATCCATTTCAAGAATAGGTAAAATCTGACTTTATTTTTGTATGAAATCATATAAATATTTGCTTCCGCGCCCGAATTTTATGATTTTTCATCATAATTTAGGAAAAGAAAACATTGCAACAAGAAAAATTGCTATTTCAAGTGTGGTAGGTATTTAAGAATCCAGCCAATGAAGCTTACAATATACAACGTATTCATCAAAAATAGGTAAAATCGGACTTTTTTTTGTAAAAAATCATATAAATATTTGCTTCCGCGCCCGAATTTTATAATTTTTCATCATATTTTATACACAGTATAGGTCCAAAAGCATGTTTATGAATGTTTTAACAAAAATATCCATTTCAAGAATAGGAAAAATCTGACTTTATTTTTGTAAAAAATCATATAACTATTTGCTTCCGCGCCCGAACTTCATGATTTTTCATCATATTTTAGCTAAAAGAAAACATTGCAACAAGAAAATTGCTATTTCAAGTGTGTTAGGTATTCTAGAATCCAGCCCATGTAGCTTACAATATACAACGTATTCATCAAAAATAGGTAAAATCTGACTTTTTTTTGTAAAAAATCATATAAATATTTGTTTGCGCTCCCGAATTTTAAAATTTTTCATCATATTATATCCGCAGTATAGGTCCAAAAGCATGATTATGAAAGTTTTAACAAAAATATCCATTTCAAGAATAGGAAAAATCTGACTTTATTTTTGTAAAAAATCATATAAATATTTGGTTCCGCGCCCGAATTTTATGAGTTTTCATCATATTTTAGCTAAAAAAAAACATTGCAACAAGTAAATTGCTATTTCAAGTGTGTTAGGTATTCTAGAATCCAGCCCCTGTAGCTTACAATATACAACGTACTCATCAAAAATAGGTAAAATCTGACTATCTTTTTTGTAAAAAATCATATAAATATTTGGTTGCGCTCCCAAATTTTATAATTTTTAATCATATTTTATCCGCAGTTATAGGTCCAAAAGCATTTTTATGAACGTTTTAACAAAAATATCCATTTCAAAAATTTGTAAATTCTAACTTTATTTTTGTAAAAAATCATATAAATATTTGCTTCCGCGCCCGAACTTCATGATTTTTCATCATAATTTAGCTAAAAGAAAACATTGCAACAAGAAAATTGCTATTTCAAGTGTGGTAGGTATACTTGAATCCAGCCAATGAAGCTTACAATATACAACGTATTCATCAAAAATAAGTAAAATCGTACTTTTTTTTGTAAAAAATCATATAAATATTTGCTTCCGCGCCCGAATTTTATAATATTTCATCATATTTTATACACAGTATAGGTCCAAAAGCATGTTTATGAATGTATTAACAAAAATATCCATTTCAAGAATATGTAAAATCTGACTTTATTTTTGTAAAACATCATATAAATATTTGCTTCCGCGCCCGAATTTTATGATTTTTCATCATAATTTAGGTAAAACACGCGCTATCTCAGAGTAAATTGCTATTTCAAGTGTGGTAGGTATTCTAGAATCCAGCCATTAAAGCTTACAATATACAACGTATTCATAAAAAATTGGTAAAATCTGACTTTTTTTTTTAAAAAATCATATAACTATTTGCTTCCGCGCCCGAATTTTATAATTTTTCATCATATTTTATCCACAGTATAGGTCCAAAAGCATGTTTATGAATGTATTAACAAAAATATCCATTTCAAGAATATGTAAAATTTGACTTTATTTTTGTAAAAAATCATATAAATATTTGCTTCCGCGCCCGAATTTTATAATTTTTCATCATAATTTAGGTAAAACAAAACATTGCAACAAGAAAATTGCTATTTCAAGTGTGGTAGGTATTCTAGAATCCAGCAAATGAAGCTTACAATATACAACGTATTAATCAAAAATGGGTAAAATCTGACTATATTTTTGTAAAAAATTATATAAATATTTCCTTCCGCGCTCGAATTTTATAATTTTTCATCATATTTTATCCATAGTATAGGTCCAAAAGCATGTTTATGAACGTTTTAACAAAAATATCCATTTCAAGAATAGGAAAAATCTGACTTTATTTTTGTAAAAAATCATATAAATATTTGCTTCCGCGCCCGAATTTTATGATTTTTCATCATATTTTAGCTAAAAGAAAACATTGCAACAAGAAAATTGCTATTTCAAGTGTGTTAGGTATTCTAGAATCCAGCTCATGTAGCTTACAATATACAACGTATTCATTAAAAATAGGTAAAATCTGACTTTTTTTTGTAAAATACTATTTAAATATTTGCTTCTGCGCCCGAATTTTATAATTTTTCATCATATTTTATCCACAGTATAGGTCCAAAACCATTTTTATGAACGTTTTAACAAAAATATCCATTTCAAAAATATGTAAAATCTGACTTTTTTTGTAAAAAATCATATAAATATTTGCTTCCGCGCCCGAATTTTATAATTTTTCATCATATTTTATCCACAGTATAGGTCCAAAAGCATGTTTATGAATGTATTAACAAAAATATCCATTTCAAGAATATGTAAAATCTGACTTTATTTTTGTAAAAAATCATTAAATATTTGCTTCCGCGCCCGAATTTTATGATTTTTCATCATAATTTAGGTAAAAGAAAACATTGCATCAAGAAAATTGCTATTTCAAGTGTGTTAGGTATTCTAGAATCCAGCCCATGTAGCTTACAATATACAACGTATACATCAAAAATAGGTAAAATCTGACTTTCTTTTTGTAAAAAATCATATAAATATTTGTTTGCGCTCCCAAATTTTATAATTTTTCATCATATTTTATCCGCAGTATAGGTCCAAAAGCATGTTTATGAATGTTTTAACAAAAATATCCATTTCAAGAATTGGAAAAATCTGACTTTATTTTTATAAAAAATCATATAAATATTTGCTTCCGCGCCCGAATTTTATAATTTATCATCGTAATTAAGGAAAAGAAAACATTGCAACAAGAAAATTGCTATTTCAAGTGTGGTAGGTATTCTAGAATCCAGCCCATGTAGCTTACAATATACAACGTATTCATCAAAAATAGGTAAAATCTGACTTTTTTTTGTAAAAAATCATATAAGTATTTGTTTGCGCGCCCAAATTTTATAATTTTTTATCATATTTTATCCGCAGTATAGGTCCAAAAGCATGTTTATGAATGTTTTAACAAAAATATCCATTTCAAGATTAGGAAAAATCTGACTTTATTTTTGTAAAATATCATATAAATATTTGCTTCCGCGCCCGAATTTTATGATTTTTCATCATATTTTAGCTAAACGAAAACATTGCAACAAGAAAATTGCTATTTCAAGTGTGTTAGGTATTCTAGAATCCAGCCAATGAAGCTTGCAATATACAACGTATTCATAAAAAATAGGTAAAATCTGACTTTTTTTTGTAAAAAATTATATAAATATTTGCTTCCGCGCTCAAATTTTATAATTTTTCATCATATTTTATCCATAGTATAGGTCCAAAAGCATGTTTATGAACGTTTTAACAAAAATATCCATTTCGAAAATATGTGAAATCTGACTTTATTTTTGTAAAAAATCATATAAATATTTGTTTGCGCGCCCGAATTTTATAATTTTTTATCATATTTTATCCGCAGTATAGGTCCAAAAGCATGTTTATGAATGTTTAACAAAAATATCCATTTCAAGAATAGGAAAAATCAGACTTTATTTTTGTAAAAAATCATATAAATATTTTCTTCCGCGCCCGAATTTTATGATTTTTCATCATATTTTAGCTAAACGAAAACATTGCAACAAGAAAATTGCTATTTCAAGTGTGTTAGGTATTCTAGAATCCAGCCCATGTAGCTTACAATATAGAACGTATTCATCAAAAATAGGTTAAATCTGACTTTATTTTTGTAAAAAATCATCTAAATATTTGTTTGCGCGCCCGAATTTTATAATTTTTTATTATATTTTATCCGCAGTATAGGTCCAAAAGCATGTTTATGAATGTTTAACAAAAATATCCATTTCAAGAATAGGAAAAATCTGACTTTATTTTTGTAAAAAATCATATAAATATTTTCTTCCGCGCCCGAATTTTATGATTTTTCATTATATTTTAGCTAAAAGAAAACATTGCAACAAAAAAATTGCTATTTCAAGTGTGTTAGGTATTCTAGAATCCAGCCCATGTAGCTTACAATATACAACGTATTCATCAAAAATAGGTAAAATCTGACTCTTTTTTGTAAAAAATCATATAAATATTTGCTTCCGCGCCCGAATTTTATAATTTTTCATCATATTTTATCCACAGTATAGGTCCATACGCATGTTTATGAATGTTTTAACAAAAATATCCATTTCAAGAATAGTTAAAATCTGACTTTATTTTTGTATGAAATCATATAAATATTTGCTTCCGCGCTCGAATTTTATTATTTTTCATCATAATTTAGGAAAAGAAAACATTGCAACAAGAAAATTGCTATTTCAAGTGTGGTAGGTATTTAAGAATCCAGCCAATGAAGCTTACAATATACAAAGTATTCATCAAAAATAGGTAAAATCTGACTTTTGTTTGTAAAAAATCATATAAATATTTGCTTCTGCGCCCGAATTTTATAATTGTTCATCATATTTTATCCACAGTATAGGTCCAAAAGCATGTTTATGAATGTATTAACAAAATTATCCATTTCAAGAATATGTAAAATCTGACTTTATTTTTGTAAAAAATCATAAATATTTGCTTCCCGCGCCCGAATTTTATGATTTTTCATCATATTTTAGCAAAAAGAAAACATTGCAACAAGAAAATTGCTATTTCAAGTGTGGTAGGTATTCTAGAATCCAGCCAATGAAGCTTACAATATACAAAGTATTCATCAAAAATAGGTAAAATCTGACTTTATTTTTGTAAAAAATTATATAAATATTTGCTTCCGCGCCCGAATTTTATAATTTTTCATCATATTTTATCCATAGTACAGATCCAAAAGCATGTTTATGAATGTTTTAACAAAAATATCCATTTCAAGAATAGGTAAAATCAGACTTTATTTTTGAAAAAAAATCATATAAATATTTTCTTCCGCATCCGAATTTTATGATTTTTCATCATAATTTAGGTAAAAGAAAACATTGCAACAAGAAAATTGCTATTTCAAGTGATGAAAAATCATAAAATTCGGGCGCGGAAGCAAATATTTATATGATTTTTTACAAAAATAAAGTCAGATTTTACCTATTCTTGAAATGGATATTTTTGTTAAAACATTCATAAACATGCTTTTGGACCTATACTATTGATAAAATATGATAAAAAATGATAAAGTTCGTGCGCGGAAGCAAATATTTATATGATTTTTTACAAAAATAAAGTCAGATTTGACCTATTTTTGATGAATACGTTGTATATTGTAAGCTTTACATGGGCTGGATTCTAGACGACTTACCACACTTAAAATAGCAATTTTATTGTTGCAATGTTTTCTTTTAGCTAAAATATGATAAAAAAATCATAAAATTCGGGCGCGGAAGCAAATATTTATATGATTTTTTACAAAAATAAAGTCAGATTTTACCTATTTTTGAAATGGATATTTTTGTTAAAACATTCATAAACATGCTTTTAAACCTATACTATGGATAAAATATAATGAAAAATTATAAAATTCGGGCGCGGCAGCAAATATTTAAATATTTTTTTACAAAAATAAAGTCAGATTTTACCTATTTTTGATGAATACGTTGTATATTTAATGCTTCATTAGCTGGATTCTAGAACACCTACCACACTTGAAATAGGAATTTTCTTGTTGCAATGTTTACTTTTACCTAAATTATTATGAAAAATCATAAAATTCGGGCGCGGAAGCAAATATTTATATGATTTTTTACAAAAATAAAGTCAGATATTACCTATTTTTGAAATAGATATTTTTGTTAAAACATTCATAAACATGCTTTTAAACCTATAGTATGGATAAAATATGATGAAAAATTATAAAATTCGGGCGCGGAAGCTAATATTTAAATATTTTTTTTCAAAAATAAACTCAGATTTTACCTATTTTTGATGAATACGTTGTATATTTAAAGCTTCATTAGCTGGATTCTAGAATACCTACCACACTTGAAACAGCAATTTTCTTGTTGCAATGTTTTCTTTTACCTAAAGTATGATGAAAAATCATAAAATTCGGATGCAGAAGCAAATATTTATATGATTTTTTACAAAAATAAATTCAAATTTTACCTATTCTTGAAGTGGATTTTTTTGTTAAAACATTCATAAACATACTTTTGGACCTATACTTTGGATAAAATATGATAAAAAATTATAAAATTCGGTCGCGAAAGCAAATATTAATTATGTTAGATTCTATCCCTTATTGCATCATACTCTAAGTAACTTTCCATTGCTGAGTAAGCATATGGAATCGGGTGTCAACCCCATGCTGTAGAACTGTAAAACAAATCAGATTGTGTAGAGACACAGTAGAATAAAGATCTGTATAACTTAGCCTGTACTTTAACATTTATTAATTTAATATATCTTTTTAAAAACTTAAATCTACGGTTCGTTGATTTAATTTATTTATATGATTTTTTACAAAAATAAAGTCAGATTTAACCTATTTTTGATGAATACGTTGTATATTGTAAGCTACATGGGCTGGATTCTAGAATACCTACCACACTTGAAATAGCAAATTTCTTGTTGCAATGTTTTCTTTTAGCTAAAATATGACGAAAAATCATAAAATTCGGGCGCCGAAGAAAATATTTATGATTTTTTACAAAAATAAAGTCAGATTTTACCTATTCTTGAAATGGATATTTTTGTTAAAACATTCATAAACATGTTTTTGGACCTATACTATGGATAAAATATGATGAAAAATTATAAAATTCGGGCGCGGAAGCAAATATTTATATATATATATATATATATATATATATATATATATATATATATATATATATATACATCTTTCTATCATTCTCGATTCAATTGTTATTTCATACAGTTCGAATCCAGACCAGTATAAGCCGCAGGAACTAAATTATTGTTTAGCTGTTGCCGTATATCTTTTATTTGTTACATTAGGTAGCGTTGTGAGCAATATATATTCTAAAATTCAAAAGTAAAATTTTTGTGTATATACACATACCATGTCAATCCTAATGACGACAGTCCATTCTGATCCAATATACAGCAAATATAATATCACACGGTTTATTCTGATCCATTGCGTTGTTGCCATACTTACATGCGTTAACTGAACTACAATGCTGAAAGTTTTTGAAATTCGTAGGTAGTTAGCAGTGTAAGAGAAAATTCATCATTAAAAATTAAGTTATAGGTATATTTAGTTATTTTATTTTTCTCTTAATAATAACGCAAATACAGAAAGAAAAATAAATAAAAAGAAATTCCGCAGTAGAATCTAGATAATTTTTAACTTAAACTAATATTATGCATACAATATTTATATAGGCACTTTTAGTGCTCCAGTATAAATATTATACACTATTTTGTAATTTGTTATGTACTAATAAACGATTCCGATACGATAGACATTATTACGGATCGAATGAGCCATCCCACGTATTTTTTAGGAGCATTATGTCTATTTTTCACCATTTTCAACTTATTGTCTAGACTAAAGGACCGAAATATACAAAATTTAACGCGTAAAACAGATCTCCGTTTTTGAAGTAAGAAAATATATTTAAAATGGTCTTCATTTTAACTGTTTTCTGCAATGCGAAAGTTTAAATTGCGATAGCTTCTATAAAAATGAATAAATAATTTTTTGTTCAACCACCATGAAAAGTTGATATCTATGCTGTCTTTTGTCAGCGTAAAATTAATGATTACTGAGGAACGAGCAAAAAAAATACTAAACGAACGGTAAAGTACTTAATTTGCTCGTCATGGATACAGCAACACAAAACAGTAAATTGGTTAAGATTGAATTGAACTTACTAAATAGGTATTATTTTTTTTTTATTTCGTTAGTAAAGTCGTAGAAAAAATTATATATGCATCTCTAGCGTAAATTATCTTTATTGCTCTAGCTCGATTGATGAGCACGAGCAATAAAGATTCACTGTACGCTCTTGATACACAACTAACTATTTTACATGATAAGATTAACCTATAATAGCACTTCTAGTACAAATATTTAAAAAAAATATCAACTCAAAAATAATTTTGAATGTTTTATTCAGTGAAGGTTATTTGAGTCTTCAATAGGATCAAATTTCGTTGCCTCGTACTTTTCATCCGGTACCAAACTTACTTCACTGTAGAAAAATATTTCTGATTTTTTATAAATGATTTAGTTTCTTCAAATAACATAACATTTTTTTACATACTTAAGGCATTCTATTGTCATAGTTTGGGAAATAATGAGTTTAAAATTTAAAAAAATCAATTTTCTTTGTGATTTTTAAACTTTTTTTTATAAGGAATCTGGATTGTTGTATGGCTTTTCATACCTGAAAGACATGTGTGATACGATAGAATGGTCGAGATTTCGTACTATTAGAAATTAAAACATTCCGAGCAAAATTAGAGAAATAACTTGTTTGTGTCATACTCATTTTGTAGATATAATGTTCATTCAGACTAATGTTTAATTGTTTAATTTGAAATTAATTTTACTTCATTTTTGGACGTTATGCACCAAATAGGTTATTAATACTTTGTTGCGCAATAAAAGTTTAAATATTCTTTTAAAATTGTGAAAAACAACATTTTTATAAACGAATTAACATTTAGAAGTAATATTATTAAAATACGACATATTTAAAGAATATGTACAAATTGCAGAAAAGAATGTAGCACACAATCTTATTTAAAATATAATATACCGAGAGTTAGTTTAAGCAATAAGTTGAAAATGGTGAAAAATAGACATAAGGTTCCTAAAAGTACGTGCGATAGCTCATTCTAACCGGAATAATGTCTAGAAAAAAGTTTCTCAAGCGTTTATCAGCACATGACACATTGCAAAAGTTATAAACAATTAAAGGTGAAGATAAAAGATGTATTAAGTTTTTCGGTTATATCTTGAAACTATTAATATTTTGAGATATTTAAAGAAAAATTCTTAAAGAAGAGGAAATTTCCAAGAAATAAAGCTTCTGACCTCCGGAACTCTATCTCCATTATTTATAACTTTAATTTAACGCTGAAAATGGGGCTCCGCGCGAAATTTTTATGTTGCACGCGCGATGTCAAAAACCGAATACGTCACATTAAATATTTTTTAAGGTATTAAATATTGATTAAAAAAATTATGGTGTATTCAGATTACTTTAAGATATTTACTCCCGTTAGAAATTTTATTTAGAGTTAATTTTTCTACTAGTTAGACGATGGGTAATTAACAAAATTTTCTCGAACTTTAGTTTTTATTGTTCATTAAAAAAAATGCTTAAATAATTGTCGTAAAAATTTTTCGCTCCGTGGAACCCTTTTCATATACATACTTAACAAGATCACGCCATTAAAGTTTTAAAAAAATTTTACTTTGTTTATAATAATTTTATGAAATGAACAAAAATGGTCCAAAAATGCAAAATTTTTAATTTTTTGATAATTTCATAAAATTGTTACAAGCAAAGTATTATTTTTTTTTTAACTTTCATGACGTGATCTTGTTAAATCTGTATGTGAGAAGGGCGACCACGAAGCGAAAACTTTTTACGACAATTATTTAAGCATATTTTTTAAAGGAACAATAAAAACTAAAGTTCGAGAAAATTTTGTTAATTGACCATCGTCTAACTAGTTGAAACTTTACTTTTAAGTGAAATATCCAAAGGGAATAAATTCTTAGAAGTGTTCTAAATACACCATATATTTTTTAAATATTTTAATTAATATTTAATATCAAAAAAAAAATTAATGTGACGTTTTTGACATCGCGCGCGCAACCTACAAATGTCGCGCGGAGACCCATTTCCGCGTTAAATTAAAGTTATGAATAATGGAGATAGAGTTCCGGAGGTCAGAAGCTTTTTTCTTGGAAATTTCCTCTTCTTTATGAATCTTTTTTTAAAATCTCAAAATATTAATAGTTTCCGAGATTTCACCGAAAAACTAAATACCTCTTTTATCTTCACATTTAATTGTTTATAACTTTTGCAACTTGTCATGTGCTGATAAACGCTTCCTATACATTTTACTAGACATTATTCCGGATCGAATGAGTTATCGCACGTATTTTTAGGAGCCTTGGTTGGATGGACTGGATGGTTGCCGTGGATCCATGGTTACGTTTTGACTTTGACAAATGATGACAGCAATGTATTTGCCTGTCCCATTTAAAATGAAACATAGGACACAAATTATATATCTTTATACTATTTTGTAAATATTATAAACTGTTTTATTACCTAAAATACAATATTTTTATACTGTAGCAAAGAAAGTGTAAATTATGAAACGGAATTATCATTTATTATACAGGTATCAATCCAATATCTTAAGGCAAATGTTGAATTATATTGTGAATCATTTCTTAATAGACCTACAATATGTGTCGCAATGATTTTAAGAAAAATTAATGACTTTAGAAAAAATGTTTGTGTTCAACCATGTTGAAATAAGCACAGTAATCATCAGAAAAATACTGACACAAAATTACAAAAACAGATACGCAAAACAACAATGTTGCCATTTGTATGGCTCAGAATTTACCGTAGGGATGCACACGGGTTTATACAAGTTGTATATATTTGAAAACGATTGCAGCGCTCTCTGTAACCAGACGCTAGAACTAAGGTTTGAAGTTTCTATCTTTTCTGATCCAATTTTTTTTTTGGATTTACTAAAGAGGAGGCACCTATCTCACTCGTACACATTGATAAGCAAACCTGATCCAATATACAGGCTCAGGATTGTAAAAGTGGATCAGCATTGTGCATTCAATTTACTATCTTTGGATCAGGATGGCACGATTACAGAATATATGATTTTATACAAAAATAAAGTCAGATTTTACCTATTTTTGATGAATACGTTGTATATCGCAAGCTATATGGGCTGGATTCTAGAATACCTACCACACTTGAAATAGCAACGTTCTTGTTGCAATGTTTTCTTTTCGCTAAACTATGATGAAATATCATAAAATTCGGGCGCGGAAGCAAATATTTATATGATTTTTTACAAATATAAAGTCAGATTTTACCTATTTTTGAAGTGGATATTTTTGTTAAAACATTCATAAACATGCTTTTATACCTATACTATGGATAAAATATGATGAAAAATTATAAAGTTCGGGCGCGGAAGAAAATATTTAAATATTTTTTTACAAAAATAAAGTCAGATTATACCTATTTTTGATGAATACGTTGTATATTTAAAGCTTCATTAGCTGGATTCTAGAATACCTCCCACACTTGAAATAACAATTATCTTGTTGCAATGTTTTCTTTTACCTAAATTATGATGAAAAATCATAAAATTCGGATGCGGAAGCAAATATTTATATGATTTTTTACAAAAATAAATTCAGATTTTACCTATTCTTAAAATGGATATTTTTGTTAAAACATTCATAAACATGCTTTTGGACCTATACTTTGGATAAAATATGATGAAAAATTATAAAATTCGGTCGCGGAAGCAAATATTTATATGATTTTTTACAAAAATAAAGTCAGATTTACCTATTTTTGATGAATACGTTGTATATTGTAAGCTACATGGGCTGGATTCTAGAATACCTACCACACTTGAAATAGCAATTTTCTTGCTGCAATGTTTTCTCTTAGCTAAAATATGAAAAAAAATCGTAAAATACGGGCGCGGAAGCAAATATTTATTTGATTTTTTACAAAAATAAAGTCAGATTTGACCTATTCTTGAAATGGATATTTTTGTTAAAACATTCATAAACATGCTTTTGGACTTATACTATTGATAAAATATGATAAAAAATGATAAAGTTCGTGCGCGGAAGCTAATATTTATATGATTTTTTACAAAAATAGAGTCAGATTTTACCTATTTTTGATGAATACGTTGTATATCGCAAGCTACATGGGCTGAATTCTACAATACCCAAAACACTTGAAATAGCAATTATCTTGTTGCAATGTTTTCGTTTAGCTAAAATATGATGAAAAATCATAAAATTCGGGCGCGGAAGCAATTATTTACATGATTTTTTACAAAAATAAAGTCAGATTTTACCTATTTTTGAAATGGATATTTTTGTTAAAACATTCATAAACATGCTTTTAAACCTATACTATGGATAAAATATAATGAAAAATTATAAAATTCGGGCGCGGCAGCAAATATTTAAATATTTTTTTACAAAAATAAAGTCAGATTTTTACCTATTTTTGATGAATACGTTGTATATTTAAAGCTTCATTAGCTGGATTCTAGAACACCTACCACACTTGAAATAGGAATTTTCTTGTTGCAATGTTTACTTTTACCTAAATTATTATGAAAAATCATAAAATTCGGGCGCGGAAGCAAATATTTATATGATTTTTTACAAAAATAAATTCAGATTTTACCTATTCTTAAAATGGATATTTTTGTTAAAACATTCATAAACATGCTTTTGGACCTATACTTTGGATAAAATATGATGAAAAATTATAAAATTCGGTCGCGGAAGCAAATATTTATATGATTTTTTACAAAAATAAAGTCAGATTTACCTATTTTTGATGAATACGTTGTATATTGTAAGCTACATGGGCTGGATTCTAGAATACCTACCACACTTGAAATAGCAATTTTCTTGCTGCAATGTTTTCTCTTAGCTAAAATATGATGAAAAATCATAAAATACGGGCGCGGAAGCAAATATTTATTTGATTTTTTACAAAAATAAAGTCAGATTTGACCTATTCTTGAAATGGATATTTTTGTTAAAACATTCATAAACATGCTTTTGGACCTATACTATTGATAAAATATGATAAAAAATGATAAAGTTCGTGCGCGGAAGCAAATATTTATATGATTTTTTACAAAAATAAAGTCAGATTTGACCTATTTTTGATGAATACGTTGTATATTGTAAGCTTTACATGGGCTGGATTCTAGACGACTTACCACACTTAAAATAGCAATTTTATTGTTGCAATGTTTTCTTTTAGCTAAAATATGATAAAAAAATCATAAAATTCGGGCGCGGAAGCAAATATTTATATGATTTTTTACAAAAATAAAGTCAGATTTGACCTATTTTTGATGAATACGTTGTATATTGTAAGCTTTACATGGGCTGGATTCTAGACGACTTACCACACTTAAAATAGCAATTTTATTGTTGCAATGTTTTCTTTTAGCTAAAATATGATAAAAAAATCATAAAATTCGGGCGCGGAAGCAAATATTTATATGATTTTTTACAAAAATTAAGTCAGATTTTACCTATTTTTGATGAATACGTTGTATATCGCAAGCTACATGGGCTGGATTCTAGAATACCCAAAACACTTGAAATAGCAATTATCTTGTTGCAATGTTTTCGTTTAGCTAAAATATGATGAAAAATCATAAAATTCGGGCGCGGAAGCAAATATTTACATGATTTTTTACAAAAATAAAGTCAGATTTTACCTATTTTTGAAATGGATATTTTTGTTAAAACATTCATAAACATGCTTTTAAACCTATACTATGGATAAAATATAATAAAAAATTATAAAATTCGGGCGCGGCAGCAAATATTTAAATATTTTTTTACAAAAATAAAGTCAGATTTTTACCTATTTTTGATGAATACGTTGTATATTTAAAGCTTCATTAGCTGGATTCTAGAACACCTACCACACTTGAAATAGGAATTATCTTGTTGCAATGTTTACTTTTACCTAAATTATTATGAAAAATCATAAAATTCGGGCGCGGAAGCAAATATTTATATGATTTTTTACAAAAATAAATTCAGATTTTACCTATTCTTAAAATGGATATTTTTGTTAAAACATTCATAAACATGCTTTTGGACCTATACTTTGGATAAAATATGATAAAAAAATATAAAATTCGGTCGCGGAAGCAAATATTTATATGATTTTTTACAAAAATAAAGTCAGATTTACCTATTTTTGATGAATACGTTGTATATTGTAAGCTACATGGGCTGGATTCTAGAATACCTACCACACTTGAAATAGCAATTTTCTTGCTGCAATGTTTTCTCTTAGCTAAAATATAATGAAAAATCATAAAATACGGGCGCGGGAGCAAATTTTTATTTGATTTTTTACAAAAATAAAGTCAGATTTGACCTATTCTTGAAATGGATATTTTTGTTAAAACATTCATAAACATGCTTTTGGACCTATACTATTGATAAAATATGATAAAAAATGATAAAGTTCGTGCGCGGAAGCAAACATTTATATGATTTTTTACAAAAATAAAGTCAGATTTTACCTATTTTTGATGAATACGTTGTATATCGCAAGCTACATGGGCTGAATTCTAGAATACCCAAAACACTTGAAATAGCAATTATCTTGTTGCAATGTTTTCGTTTAGCTAAAATATGATGAAAAATCATAAAATTCGGGCGCGGAAGCAAATATTTACATGATTTTTTACGAAAATAAAGTCAGATTTTACCTATTTTTGAAATGGATATTTTTGTTAAAACATTCATAAACATGCTTTTAAACCTATACTATGGATAAAATATAATGAAAAATTATAAAATTCGGGCGCGGCAGCAAATATTTAAATATTTTTTTACAAAAATAAAGTCAGATTTTTACCTATTTTTGATGAATACGTTGTATATTTAAAGCTTCATTAGCTGGATTCAAGAACACCTACCACACTTGAAATAGGAATTTTCTTGTTGCAATGTTTACTTTTACCTAAATTATTATGAAAAATCATAAAATTCGGGCGCGGAAGCAAATATTTATATTATTTTTTACAAAAATAAATTCAGATTTTACCTATTCTTAAAATGGATATTTTTGTTAAAACATTCACAAACATGCTTTTGGACCTATACTTTGGATAAAATATGATGAAAAATTATAAAATTCGGTCGCGGAAGCAAATATTTATATGATTTTTTACAAAAATAAAGTCAGATTTACCTATTTTTGATGAATTTGTTGTATATTGTAAGCTACATGGGCTGGATTCTAGAATACCTACCACACTTGAAATAGCAAATTTTCTTGCTGCAATATTTTCTCTTAGCTAAAATATGATGAAAAATCATAAAATACGGGCGCGGAAGCAAATATTTATTTGATTTTTTACAAAAATAAAGTCAGATTTGACCTATTCTTGAAATGGATATTTTTGTTAAAACATTCATAAACATGCTTTTGGACCTATACTATTGATAAAATATGATAAAAAATGATAAAGTTCGTGCGCGGAAGCAAATATTTATATGATTTTTTACAAAAATAAAGTCAGATTTGACCTATTTTTGATGAATACGTTGTATATTGTAAGCTTTACATGGGCTGGATTCTAGACGACTTACCACACTTAAAATAGCAATTTTATTGTTGCAATGTTTTCTTTTAGCTAAAATATGATAAAAAAATCATAAAATTCGGGCGCGGAAGCAAATATTTATATGTTTTTTTACAAAAATTAAGTCAGATTTTACCTATTTTTGATGAATACGTTGTATATCGCAAGCTACATGGGCTGGATTCTAGAATACCCAAAACACTTGAAATAGCAATTATCTTGTTGCAATGTTTTCGTTTAGCTAAAATATGATGAAAAATTATAAAATTCGGGCGCGGAAGCAAATATTTACATGATTTTTTACAAAAATAAAGTCAGATTTTACCTATTTTTGAAATGGATATTTTTGTTAAAACATTCATAAACATGCTTTTAAACCTATACTATGGATAAAATATAATGAAAAATTATAAAATTCGGGCGCGGCAGCAAATATTTAAATATTTTTTTACAAAAATAAAGTCAGATTTTTACCTATTTTTGATGAATACGTTGTATATTCAAAGCTTCATTAGCTGGATTCTAGAACACCTACCACACTTGAAATAGGAATTTTCTTGTTGCAATGTTTACTTTTACCTAAATTATTATGAAAAATCATAAAATTCGGGCGCGGAAGCAAATATTTATATGATTTTTTACAAAAATAAATTCAGATTTTACCTATTCTTAAAATGGATATTTTTGTTAAAACATTCATAAACATGCTTTTGGACCTATACTTTGGATAAAATATGACAAAAAATTATAAAATTCGGTCGCGGAAGCAAATATTTATATGATTTTTTACAAAAATAAAGTCAGATTTACCTATTTTTGATGAATACGTTGTATATTGTAAGCTACATGGGCTGGATTCTAGAATACCTACCACACTTGAAATAGCAATTTTCTTGCTGCAATGTTTTCTCTTAGCTAAAATATGATGAAAAATCATAAAATACGGGCGCGGAAGCAAATATTTATTTGATTTTTTACAAAAATAAAGTCAGATTTGACCTATTCTTGAAATGGATATTTTTGTTAAAACATTCATAAACATGCTTTTGGACCTATACTATTGATAAAATATGATAAAAAATGATAAAGTTCGTGCGCGGAAGCAAATATTTATATGATTTTTTACAAAAATAAAGTCAGATTTGACCTATTTTTGATGAACACGTTGTATATTGTAAGCTTTACATGGGCTGGATTCTAGACGACTTACCACACTTAAAATAGCAATTTTATTGTTGCAATGTTTTCTTTTAGCTAAAATATGATAAAAAAATCATAAAATTCGGGCGCGGAAGCAAATATTTATATGATTTTTTACAAAAATAAAGTCAGATTTTACCTATTTTTGATGAATACGTTGTATATCGCAAGCTACATGGGCTGGATTCTAGAATATCCACAACACTTGAAATAGCAATTATCTTGTAGCAATGTTTTCGTTTAGCTAAAATATGATAAAAAATCATAAAATTCGGGCGCGGAAGCAAATATTTACATGATTTTTTACAAAAATAAAGTCAGATTTTACCTATTTTTGAAATGGATATTTTTGTTAAAACATTTTTAAACATGCTTTTAAACCTATACTATGGATAAAATATAATGAAAAATTATAAAATTCGGGCGCGGCAGCAAATATTTAAATATTTTTTTACAAAAATAAAGTCAGATTTTTACCTATTTTTGATGAATACGTTGTATATTTAAAGCTTCATTAGCTGGATTCTAGAACACCTACCACACTTGAAATAGGAATTTTCTTGTTGCAATGTTTACTTTTACCTAAATTATTATGAAAAATCATAAAATTCGGGCGCGGAAGCAAATATTTATATGATTTTTTACAAAAATAAAGTCAGATATTACCTATTTTTTAAATAGATATTTTTGTTAAAACATTCATAAACATGCTTTTAAACCTATACTATAGATAAAATATGATGAAAAATTATAAAATTCGGGCGCGGAAGCTAATATTTAAATATTTTTTTTCAAAAATAAAGTCAGATTTTACCTATTTTTGATGAATACGTTGTATATTTAAAGCTTCATTAGCTGGATTCTAGAATACCTACCACACTTGAAACAGCAATTTTCTTATTGCAATGTTTTCTTTTACCTAAAGTATGATGAAAAATCATAAAATTCGGATGCGGAAGCAAATATTTATATGATTTTTTACAAAAATAAATTCAGATTTTACCTATTCTTGAAGTGGATATTTTTGTTAAAACATTCACAAACATGCTTTTGGACCTATACTTTGGATAAAATATGATAAAAAATTATAAAATTCGGTCGCGAAAGCAAATATTAATTATGTTAGATTCTATCCCTTATTGCATCATACTCTAAGTAACTTTCCATTGCTGAGTAAGCATATGGAATCGGGTGTCAACCCCATGCTGTAGAACTGTAAAACAAATCAGATTGTGTAGAGACACAGTAGAATAAAGATCTGTATAACTTAGCCTGTACTTTAACATTTATTAATTTAATAAATCTTTTTAAAAACTTAAATCTACGGTTCGTTGATTTAATTGGCGCAGTCGCTCTAGGATGCTCAAAAGGCTTTAACTCCGAAGTTTCTCAAATTTGAGATCCCAATTTGTTAAAGAGTTATAGTCGTCACTGTCAAGTGTTTAACGCGGCATCAAAGAATCCACATCCCAAAGTGTTCAAGAAATCCGAAATCTCACGACATCAATTATTTGTGAGATCAATTCGTTTACGATTTCACACCTCGAAAAGTGGAACCAGAATTCAAAATACATCAGGCTATCAATCCTCTACCCAACCTCCGGCGAAGACAGGCAAATCATATCGTCGTCAATCCCGAGACCGTCTCCAGGAGCAGAACGCCCACACACAGACCTCGTCTCAACACCCACCTGAGCGGACATCAGGACCCATCCAATCTACGTCCCGAGGACCATGAAGTTGGCAATCATAAATCTTGCTATAATCTTGTAAGTTAGAATTTTACTCACCACATAACCTTGCAAGATCAAATATTAAATTTTGTATCCAATCAAACCACGTTAATTACCTACCAATATAGATATATAAATTTCTTAAGAATAACATAATATTTGTAAGCCATGTCGAACCCAAATCCAATCCTTCCAGCCACATTAACACCACTTCCTAAAATTCCTACCGAGATCAAAGATCTAATGGACATCATCCCAGAATACGATGGGAGTACCGGAACATTACCACATTTCATCACTATCTGCGATGAAATCCTAGGTATTATCGAAAAACAAACTATATCGACAGTTGTCAAAAGAATAATATTACATACAATCAGAAAAAAAATTATAAGAGACGCGAACACAAAAATTGCTACAAAAACTTACACGGATTGGAAAAGTTTAAGATCCCTACTAGTAGAAAAATACGGAGATAAAAGAAATGAAATTCATTTCTTAACTGAATTATCACATCTCGAACAAAAAACTAATGAGGATATTTTCACATATTTTGAGAAATATGAAGATATCTTTAACAGAATGATGTGTTTATTAAAATTAAATTTTGGCGTTGGTTTTGGAAATTTAAGTATATTCATGTCAAGTTATGCATCTCATAATTTTATAATAAATTGTAAGGAACCTTACAGAAGCCAATTAGCGGCCAGAAACCCTAGAACATTAACAGATGTTCAAAATTTAATAAAGAACGATTTTCAATACTTACATACAAACATGAACAAGCAAACACCACCCAAACCAAAAGTAAATGTTCCAACCCCTCAATATAAAACTTATACTCACAATCCTAATCAACATCGATCTCCAATGCATATACATCCGTATTCAAACAACTTTCCTAGCCAACCCATTTAAGTCAGACCTAAACAAAACTACCCTCAACCCATGTCTATAAGTACAAATTCATTCCTCAATTAAAAAGACAACGCAAAGACATGAACTTATTAGATAAACCCTCCGGATCAAACGACGAAACAGAAACCGAATTTCAAGAAAATTCAGACGACATTGTAATCCTCGAAAACTTTGATGAATCAGAACAAGGTAACGAAAATTTTCTCATAGAGCCTGTAGAAAATTTGAATCCCTAGCAAATTATACTTCTAATCTGCCTTTCATTCAATTCAAAAATTGTAGAGTATTAATTGACACCGGATCATCCGCAAATTTTATTAGTGAAAAATTTGTCACGGAAAATTAAAACAAATTCAAAATATTCCACGAACATTTCGAAATTCAAACGGCAAATGCTATTTCTCACGGTAATTGTTACACTTTTGTCGAGTTATTTAATAAAAAATTAAAATGTTTTATCTATGAATTCCATAAAGACTTTAACATCGTTGTAGGCAATTCCGGTTTACAATTATTAAATGCAAAAATAGATTACTCTAACGAATCAATAAGACTGCAAAATAAACATAAATTTAATTTTAACTATTTTCATAAGAATAAACTAGAATTAAACATTCACGAAATCTCCGATAAACTAAATCTGAGAACCGATCACCTTAACGATATTGAAAAAAATTAAATAAACAAACTAATAAAATATATCGAAGACCTAACCATACCCGACGATCAAAATTTGACATTTACGAACAAAATAATACATAAAATTAACACAACTCACGAGACTACCGTATATCAAAGATCTTATAAATACCCGTTCATCTACGAAGACGAAGTAAATTCCCAAATTAATCAATTATTAGACCAAAATATTATAAGACATTCATATTCGCCTTGGAGTAGTCCAATATGGGTTGTACCGAAAAAACAGGATGCTTCTGGTAAGCAAAAATTTCGCGTAGTTATCGATTATCAAAAACTTAACGCCAAAACAGTCGATGACAAGTTTCCAATTCCCGATATTACCGAAATATTGGACAAATTGGGGAAATCTACTAATTTTGCGACAATCGACCTGAAAAGCGGGTTCCATCAAATTGAGATGGATTCAAATGCAATTGAAAAAACTGATTTTTCTACAGACCAGGGTCATTTTGAATTTCTCAGAATGCCCTTCGGCTTGAAAAATGCCCCGAGTACCTTCCAAAGGCTTATGAACTTTGTACTTAAAGATCTTGTGAATTAGGAACATCGTTACAAGAGCATGTGAACAACATTAAACTTGTTTTCCAGAGATTACGCGAAGCAAATCTCAAGTTACAACTTGATAAAAGCGAATTCCTTCTAAAAGAAGTCGCTTATCTAGGCCATCTAATTACAACTGAAGGTATTCGACCAAATCCCGACAAAATAGAAATTATTAAAAATTTTACCATCCCAAAAACACAAAAAGAAATAAAACAATTTTTAGGCCTACTCGGATATTACCGCCGTTTTATTCACGACTTTGCTAAATTAACTAAACCTTTTACTAAATGTCTCAAGAAAAACGCGAAAATAAATTTAGACGATAAAGAATATATTCAATGCTTCGAAAAAAGCAAATTATTACTTTCAAATTCCCCTACACTTCAATATCCCGATTTTTCCGAACCATTTCGATTAACTACGGACGCTTCAGACTATGCAATAGGAGCGGTACTCTCTCAAAAAATCGAGGGAAAAGACCTACCTATAGCATATGCTAGTAGGACGCTCAACGAACACGAAATCAATTACGCTACTATTGAAAAAGAAATGCTGGCTATCATCTGGGCAGTTAAACATTTTCACCCATATTTATATGGAAAGAAATTTCATATAATAACAGACCACAAACCATTGACCTGGCTCAATAGTCTGAAAGAACCTAATCAAAAAATTATAAGATGGAAATTAAAATTATCGGAATATAATTACGAAGTAGAATATAAACAAGGCAAAGAAAATTATGTCGCGGACTATCTATCTAGAATCCCAAAATCATTCGAAATAAATTATAAAAATTCTGACATCTTTAATCACACTGACCCCATAGTACACTGTATATCTCAAGACTTTAAAATGAGCGTAGGCTTCGCCAAACAAATTAACGAAAGGTTTCAAACAACTAATAATTTAGAGAAAGTTAGTATAAAAAGGGATAAAGCTATTCAAATGTCTCCTAGATTGATAATTCATTTAATCACTAAAAAGAAATATTATGATGAACCAACACTTGAAGATATACAAAATTGTTTAAAACAATTAAGAGATTACTTGATACAAACAAAATTAATTTTATTAATATGCCAAAAATCGCATCGGGATTAGATAACCAAAATTGGAGTAATATAGAAAAAATACTAAAAGAAATATTTAAAAATACAAACATTCAAATAAACGTATTTATTTTGAAAAATGTTGAACACTACACTAGTTCTGTTATCGCGGAAAAGGACACCGACAGTTACACACACACTCAACACTCAGATGACGAATCACCGATTAACGGACTATCTTATATAGACGACCCTATAAATTTCGGCAAAAACCAAATCGTATTTAAAGAAACAAATTCAAAAAGCACATTAGAGATTAAAAAATTATTTGGACACGATAAACAAAGAATGTACATGTATATTAACAAAATAAATTCTCGAGACACATTACTAAAATTTATTAAAGAATATCTCGCTCCCGGTATAAAATATCACTGTATAGTACCAGAAACATTAAGATCAATATTAAATAGTATCCTGA
This sequence comes from Stenolophus ochropezus, assembly GCA_035578165.1. NCBI lineage: Eukaryota > Metazoa > Arthropoda > Insecta > Coleoptera > Carabidae > Stenolophus > Stenolophus ochropezus. Next base: position 23,439 of record JAQOWZ010000454.1, read on the forward strand.
AAGTATACTTCCAACCTGGTACATACCAATTAATATGTTGCAAAACCCAACTAAATGACGTTGAATCACCCGATGGACAACAAGAACTAATCCAAAATTATCATAATGGCAAAACAAGCCATCGTGGCATAGTAGAGACTTATAAAAAACTTAAAAATAATTACTATTGGCCAAACATGCAACTAGCTGTTTCAAAATTTATAAACAATTGTGATACTTGTCAAGAAAATAAATACGAAAGAAACCCACTCAAAACCCCCTTCATTAAAACACCAACCGCCTCAAAACCACTAGAGATTATTCATATCGATATACTCTCCCTAAAGAAACACAAATTTTTGACAATTATTGATAGCTTCTCTAAACATGCTCAAATTTATCATCTACCTGAAACAAACACAATTACTGTAGTCTAAAAATTAATTAAATACTGCTCAATATTCGGACATGCTAAATTAATAATCTCGGACAATAGATTGCAATTTAACAACCAACTAATTTTAAATTTCCTATCCACGAAAAACATTCGCATACATCTAATAAGCGTAAACAATCCAAAGAGCAACGGCAATATTGAAAGATTCCGTTCGACTATTGTGGAACACATGCGAATCTTAGAACAAAATAAAGATTTCAAAGATTTTAACATCAGCAGCAAAACTCGATATACCTTACAAGCTTACAACCAAACCATCCACTCAGTAACTAAAAGAACCACAAACGAAATTCTTTTTGGCCATTTCAACGAATCACAAGAAGAAACTTCCCCTTAAATAATAACAGACAATTACATACAAACACACAAAGACATAATGAACAAAATCTACAGTGAAACCAAAATCCTATTAGACAAAAACAAAACAAAATACGCAACTTCACAAGTGGACACGTGCAAATTTCCCGAAAAATCTTACGAAAAACAAGCAAAACGCAACTCGTGTAAAATAGAAAAACCGCGCTATAAAGAACAAAAAGTTCAAACTTACAATAAAAACAGAGCCCAAATTATTACAGATAAAAATAAAAAAATAAAAATTGATAATCTAAAACCATATCGTAAATTTACAGAGCCATACGATCCTGCATTGCCGTCAACATCCGGGACGTAAGAGAAAATCCCGGAATAAACATATTAAAATTAGGTGACGCCCTCATATCCAATAATAATAAGTTTATTTATATAAACCTTAAACTTAACAAAATTAAAGAAGCCTATAATAATCTTACCCTACATTATAATAAAATTAAACTAGAAATTAATAATAAATATAGTAGCAGTAATTACGTAGTAGAAATAAATAATAATCTTTTAATATTAGAAAACTTCTTAGATATAGTTAATAATAAAATACAGGTCTTATTTCATGATAATAATAAAGTAAAACGAGGAATAGCAAACGGACTAGGTTTTATTATTAAAACAATAACAGGTAATTTAGATTCTTCTGACCAAGAAAAGTACGACAACGCTTTAAAATTAATAAACGAAAATGAAAATATTCTAAAAGAAAACATAAATCAAGCAATTATTTCTAACCAAAATATTTCCAAATACTTCAATAAACAAGTCGACAAAATCAATAAAAATAACAAACTAATACAAGATAAAATTAATAACTTAGAAGATAGCATTGGCAAAATCATAGACGTAATGGGAGATAAACTCTACATCGAGAACATTATCACACAATTAATGTTTACGTCTGCAAATTTAATAAGCATCATGAATGAAGTCGAAACAACCTTCGCGTTTTGTGAAACAAATACATTGTATTTTGGAATATTATCTAGAGAAGATATAAAATCAGAAATTTCTAAATTGTTACCAAATGACCTTAAAAACCTCATATTGAACAATTGGCAAAACCAACAATTAATTAAAGTTTACTGTAAATATGAAAAATTCAAATTAGAACTGATAATAGACGTTCCCATTCCATTGTTGCAAACAGAACTCCTGCAAATCACCCCTATACCCACTATGCACAACAATACCTTTGTAACACTCAATGTAAAACAAGGATACTACTCTAACTCTAATACACAGATCAACCACTTGAATAAATGTACTCTTGTAGAAAAGAAACGTTATATTTGTACTCAAGATAACTCCGTTCCCGATAAATGCCTACAAAACTTGTATTTTAATAAGAATGCTGATAATTGTAATTATGTAAACTTACTAAATCATAACGAAATAATCCCCATTCCTAATTCTAATATTGTATATTTATACCTACTAATTAAGGAATTAATGAATATTGAATGTGACGATGAAATACAAGATAAAGAACTCTCTGGAATTTATTCTATAAGAAACTGTTCAATCAATAAACAAAAACTTCACAAAACTATTAATTACGACAAAATAATCAATTTGAAAATCGAAAACAATAAACAAAAAGTAATATTTAATAAAACCTTAAATATAAGAAATTTAGAAACTATAAAGATTCCAAATCAACAAATTACCCATTTAAAACAAATTCATAAATCAGAATCACATTCCGTATTCTACGATGTATTATTGTATTCACTATTTGTAATTGGTGCAATAATGGTCATCATCAAGATTTATTCGGCAATTGCAACTAGAAAATTACTAGTAAAACAAAATCTTAACAAAAATCAAATTAACGAAACAATACCTATTGAAGAACCAACAGGTATTCTTTCGTCTTAACGGGGGAGGAATTATGTTAGATCCCATCCCTTATTGCATCATACTCTAAGTAACTTTCCATTGCTGAGTAAGCATATGGAATCGGGTGTCAACCCCATGCTGTAGAACTGTAAAACAAATCAGATTGTGTAGAGACACAGTAGAATAAAGATCTGTATAACTTAGCCTGTACTTTAACATTTATTAATTTAATAAATCTTTTTAAAAACTTAAATATACGGTTCGTTGATTTAATTTATTTATATGATTTTTTACAACAATAAAGTCAGATTTAACCTATTTTTGATGAATACGTTGTATATTGTAAGCTACATGGGCTGGATTCTAGAATACCTACCACACTTGAAATAGCAAATTTCTTGTTGCAATGTTTTCTTTTAGCTAAAATATGATAAAAATCATAAAAATCGGGCGCGGAAGCAAATATTTATATGATTTTTTACAAAAATAAAGTCAGATTTTACCTATTTTTGAAATGGATATTTTTGTTAAAACATTCATAAACATGCTTTTAATCCTATACTATGCATAAAATATGATAAAAAATTATAAAATTCGGTCGCGAAAGCAAATATTTATATGATTTTTTACAAAAATAAAGTCAGATTTTACCTATTTTTGATGTATACGTTGTATATTGTAAGCTACATGGGCTGGATTCTAGAATACCTAACACACTTGAAATAGCAATTTTCTTGTTGCAATGTTTTCTTTTAGCTAAAATATGATGAAAAATCATTAAATTCGGGCGCGGAAGCAAATATTTATATGATTTTTTACAAAAATAAAGTCAGATTTTACCTATTCTTGGAATGGATATTTTTGTTAAAACATTCATAAACATGCATTTGGTTCTATACTATGGATAAAATATGATAAAAAGATATAAAATTCCGGCGCGGAAGCAAATATTTATATGAATTTTTTTACAAAAATTAAGTCAGATTTTACCTATTTTTGATGAATACGTTGTATATCGCAAGCTACATGGGCTGGATTCTAGAATACCCACCACAATTGAAATAGCAATTTTCTTGTTAAAATGTTTTCTTTTAGATAAAATATGATGAAAAATCATAAAATTCGGGCGCGGAAGCAAATATTTATATTATTTTTTACAAAAATAAAGTCAGATTTGACCTATTTTTGATGAATACGTTGTATATTGTAAGCTACACGGGCTGGATTCTAGACTACTTACCACATTAAAAATAGCAATTTTCTTGTTGCAATGTTTTCTTTTAGCTAAAATATGATGAAAAATCATAAAATTCGGACGCGGAAGCAAATATTTATATGATTTTTTACAAAAAAAAATGTCAGATTTTTACCTATTCTTAAAATGGATATTTTTGTTAAAACATTCTTAAACATGTTTTTGGACTTATACTATAGATAAAATATGATAAAAAATTATAAAGATCGGGCGCGGAAGCAAATATTTATATGATTTTTTACAAAAATAAAGTCAAATTTACCTATTTTTCATGAATACGTTGTATATTGTAAGCTACATGGGCTGGATTCTAAAACACCTACCACACTTGAAATAGCAATTTTCTTGTTGCAATGTTTTCTTTTAGCTAAAATATGATGAAAAATCATAAAATTCGGGCGCGGAAGCAAATATTTATTTGATTTTTTACAAAAATAAAGTCAGATTTGACCTATTCTTGAAATGGATATTTTTGTTAAAACATTCATAAACATGCTTTTGGTCCTATACTATGGATAAAATATGATGAAAAATTATAAAATTCGGGCGCGGAAGCAAATATTTATATGATTTTATACAAAAATAAAGTCAGATTTTACTTATTTTTGATGAATACATTGTATATCGCAAGCTACATGGGCTGGATTCTAGAATACCCACAACACTTGAAATAGCAATTTTCTTGTTGCAATGTTTTCTTTTAGCTAAAATATGATGAAAAATCATAAAATTCGGACGCGGAGGCAAATATTTATATGATTTTTTACAAAAATAAAGTCATATTTTACCTATTTTTGAAATGGATATTTTTGTTACAACATTCATAAACATGCTTTTAAACCTATACTATGAATAAAATATGATGAAAAATTATAAACTTCGGGCGCGGAAGCAAATATTTAAATATTTTTTTACAAAAATTTAGTCAGATTTTACCTATTTTTGAAGAATACGTTGTATATTTAAAGCTTCATTAGCTGGATTCTAGAATACCTACCACACTTGAAATAGCAGATTTCTTGTTGCAATGTTTTCTTTTACCTAAATTATTATGAAAAATTATAAAATTCGGTCGCGGAAGCAAATATTTATATGATTTTTTACAAAAATAAAGTCAAATATTACAAATATTTGAAATGGATATTTTTGTTAAAACATTCATAAACATGCTTTTAAACCTATACTATGGATAAAATATGATGAAAAATTATAAAATTCGGCCGCGGAAGCAAATATTTAATTATTTTTTTACAAAAATAAAGTCAGATTTTACCTATTTTTGATGAATACGTTGTATATTTAAAGCTTCATTAGCTGGATTCTAGAATACCTACCACACTTGAAACAGCAATTTTCTTGTTGCAATGTTTTCTTTTACCTAAGTTATGATGAAAAATCATAAAATTCGGATGCGGAAGCAAATATTTAAATGATTTTTTACAAAAATAAATTCAGATTTTACCTATTCTTGAAATGGATATTTTTGTTAAAACATTCATAAACATGCTTTTGGACCTATACTTTGGATAAAATATGATGAAAAATTATAAAATTCGGTCGCGGAAGCAAATATTTATATGATTTTTTAAAAAAATAAATTCAGATTTTACTTATTTTTGATGAATACGTTGTATATTGTAAGCTACATGGGCAGAATTCTAGAATACCTACCACACTTGAAATAGCAATTTTCCTGTTGCAATGTTTTCTTTTAGCTAAAATATGATGAAAAATCATAAAATTCAGGCGCGGAAACATATATTTATATGATTTTTTACAAAAATAAAGTCAGATTCTACCTATTCATGAAATGGATATTTTTGTTAAAACATTCATAAACATACTTTTGGACCTATACTATGGATAATATATGATGAAAAATTATAAAATTCGGGCGCGAAAGCAAATATTTATATGATTTTTTACAAAAATAAAGTCAGATTTTACCTATTTTTGATGAATACGTTGTATATCGCAAGCTACATGGGCTGGATTCTAGAATACCCACCACACTTAAAATAGCAATTTTCTTGTTGCAATGTTTTCTTTTAGCTAAAATATGATAAAAAATTATAAAATTCGGGCGCGGAAGCAAATATTTATATGATTTTTTACAAAAATAAAGTCAGATTTTACATATTCTTGAAATGGAGATTTTTGTTAAAACATTCATAAACATGCTTTTGGATCTATACTATGGATAAAATATAATGAAAAATTATAAAATTCGGGCGCGGAAGCAAATATTTATATGATTTTTTACAAAAATAAAGTCAGATTTTACCTATTTTTGATGAATACGTTGTATATTGTAAGCTACATGGGCTGAATTCTAGAATACCTACCACACTTAAAACAGCAATTTTCTTGTTGCAATGTATTCTTTTACCTAAATTATGATGAAAAATCATGAAATTCGGGCGCGGAAGCAAATATTTATATGATTTTTTACAGAATGAAGAGAGATTTTACCTATTCTTGAAATGGATATTTTTGTTATAACATTCATAAACATGCTTTTGGACCTATACTTTGGATTAAATATGATGAAAAATTATAAAATTCGGTCGCGGAAGCAAATATTTATATGATTTTTTACAAAAATGAAGTCAGATTTTACCTATTTTTGATGAATACGTTGTATATTGTAAGCTACATGGGCTGGATTCTAGAATACCTACCACACTTGAAATAGCAATTTTCTTGTTGCAATGTTTTCTTTTAGCGCGGAAGCAAATATTTATATGATTTTTTACAAAAGTAAAGTCAGATTTTACCTATTTTTGATGAATTCGTTGTATATCGCAAGCTACATGGGCTGCATTCTAGAATACCCACCACACTTGAAATAGCAATTTTCTTGTTGCAATGTTTTCTTTTAGCTAAAATATGACGAAAAATTATAAAATTCGGGCAGGGAAGCAAATTTTTATATGATTTTTTACAAAAATAAAGTCAGATTTGACCTATTTTTGATGAATACGTTGTATATTGTAAGCTACATGGGCTGGATTCTAGACTACCTACCACACTTAAAATAGCAATTTTCTTGTTGCAATGTTTTCTATTAGCTAAAATATGATAAAAAATTATAAAATTCGGGCGCGGAAGCAAATATTTATATGATTTTATAGAAAAATAAAGTCAGATTTTACCTATTTTTGATGAATACGTTGTATATCGCAAGCTACATGGGCTGGATTCTAGAATACCTACCACACTTGAAATAGCAATTTTCTTGTTGCAATGTTTTCTATTACCTAAATTAAGATGATAAAATCATAAAATTCGGATGCGGAAGCAAATATTTATATGATTTTTTACAATAATAAATTCAGATTTTACCTATTCTTGAAATGGATATTTTTGTTAAAACATTCATAAACATGCTTTTGGACTTATACTTTAGATAAAATATGATGAAAAATTATAAAATTCGGTCGCGAAAGCAAATATTTCTATGATTTTTTACAAAAATAAAGTCAGATTTTACCTATTTTTGATGAATACGTTGTATATTGTAAGCTACATGGGCTGGATTCTAGAATACCTGACACACTTGAAATAGCAATTTTCTTGTTGCAATTTTTTTTCTTTTAGCTAAAATATGATAAAAAATCATAGAATTCGGGCGCGGAAGCAAATATTTATATGATTTTTTACAAAAATAAAGTCAGCTTTTTCCTATTCTTGAAATGGTCATTTTTGTTAAAACATTCATAAACATGCTTTTGGACCTATACTGCGGATAAAATATGATGAAAAATTATAAAATTCGGGCGCGCAAACAAATATTTATATGATTTTTTACAAAAAAAAGTCAGATTTTACCTATTTTTGATGAATACGTCGTATATTGTAAGCTACATGGGCTGGATTCTAGAATGCCTAACACACTTGAAATAGCAATTTTCTTGTTGCAATGTTTTTTTTTAGCTAATATATGATGAAAAATCATAAAATTCGGGCGCGGAAGCAAATATTTATATGATTTTTTACAAAAATAAAGTAAGATTTTACATATTTTTGAAATGGATATTCTTGTTAAAACGTTCATAAACATGCTTTCGGACCTATACTATGGATAATATATGATGAAAAATTATAAAATTCGAGAGCGGAAGCAAATATTTATTTAATTTTTTACAAAAATTAAGTCAGATTTTACCTATTTTTGATGAATACGTTGTATATTGTAAGCTTCATTGGCTGGATTCTAGAATACCTATTACACTTGAAATAGCAATTTTCTTGTTGCAATGTTTCTTTTACCTAAATTATGATGAAAAATCATAAAATTCGGGCGCGGAAGCAAATATTTATGATTTTATACAAAAATAAAGTCAGATTTTACATATTTTTGAAATGGATATTTTTGTTAATACTTTCATACACATGCTTTTGGACCTATACTGTGGATAAAATATGATGAAAAATTATAAAATTCGGGCGCGGAAGCAAATATTTATATGATTTTTTACAAAAAAAAGTCAGAATTTACCTATTTTTGATGAATACGTTGTATATTGTAAACTGCATAGGCTGGATTCTAGAATACCTAACACACTAGAAATAGCAATTTACTTGTTGCAATGTTTTCTTTTAGCTAAAATATGATGAAAAATCATAAAATTCGTGCGCGGAAGCAAAAATTTATATGATTTTTTACAAAAATAATGTCAGATTTTACATATTTTTGAAATGGATATTTTTGTTAAAACGTTCATAAATATGCTTTTGGACCTATACTATAAATAAAATATGATGAAAATATATAAAAAAAATTTACAAAAATAAAGTCAGATTTTACCTATTCTTGAAATGGATATGTTTGTTAAAACATTCTTAAACATGCTTTTGGATCTATACTATGGATAAAATATGATGAAAAATTATAAAATTCGGGCGCGGAAGCAAATATTTATGATTTTTTAAAAAAATAAAGTCATATTTTACATATTTTTGATGAATACGTTGTATATCGCAATCTACATTGTCTGGATTCTAGAATACCCACCACACTTGAAATAGCAAATTTCTTGTTGCAATGTTTTCTTTTAGCTAATATATGATGAAAAATCATAAAATTCGAGCGCGAAAGCAAATATTTATATGATTTTTTACAAAAATAAAGTCAGATTTTACCTATTTTTGAAATGGATATTTTTGTTAAAACATTCATAAACATGCTTTTAAACCTATACTATGCATAAAATATGATAAAAAATTATAAAATTCGGGCGCAGAAGCAAATATTTGTATAATTTTTTACAAAAACAAAGTAAGATTTTACCTATTTTTGATGAATACGTTGTATATTGTAAGCTACATGGGCTGGATTCTAGACTACCTACCACACTTAAAATAGCAATTTTCTTGTTGCAATCTTTTCTTTTAGCTAAAATATGATAATAAATCATAAAATTCGGGCGCGGAAGAAAATATTTATATGATTTTTTCAAAAATAAAGTCAGATTTTACCTATTCTTGAAATGGATATTTTTGTTAAAACATTCATAAACATGCTTTTGGACCTATACTATGGATAAAAGGTGATGAAAAATTATAAAATTCCGTCGCGAAAGCAAATATCTATATGATTTTTTACAAAATTAAAGTCAGATTTTACCCATTTTTGATGAATACGTTGTATATCGCAAGCTACATGGGCTGGATTCTAGAATACCCACAACACTTGAACTAGAAGTTTTCTTGTTGCAATGTTTTTCTTTTAGCTAAGATATTATGAAAAATCATAAAATTCGGACGCGGAAGCAAATATTTATATGATTTTTTACAGAAATAAAGTCAGATTTTACCTATTCTTGAAATGGATATTTTTGTTAAAACATTCATAAATATGCTATTGGATCTATACTATGGATAAAATATAATGAAAAATTATAAAATTCGGGCGCGGAAGCAAATATTTATATGATTTTTTACAAAAATAAAGTCAGATTTTACCTATTTTTGATGAATACATTGTATATTGTAAGCTACATGGGCTGAATTCTAAAATACCTACCACACTTGAAACAGCAATTTTCTTGTTGCAATGTATTCTTTTACCTAAATTATGATGAAAAATCATGAAATTCGGGCGCGGAAGCAAATATTTATATGATTTTTTACAGAATGAAGAGAGATTTTACCTATTCTTGAAATGGATATTTTTGTTAAAACATTCATAAATATGCTATTGGATCTATACTATGGATAAAATATAATGAAAAATTATAAAATTCGGGCGCGGAAGCAAATATTTATATGATTTTTTACAAAAATAAAGTCAGATTTTACCTATTTTTGATGAATACATTGTATATTGTAAGTTACATGGGCTGAATTCTAAAATACCTACCACACTTGAAACAGCAATTTTCTTGTTGCAATGTATTCTTTTACCTAAATTATGATGAAAAATCATGAAATTCGGGCGCGGAAGCAAATATTTATATGATTTTTTACAGAATGAAGAGAGATTTTACCTATTCTTGAAATGGATATTTTTGTTAAAACATTCATAAACATGCTTTTGGACCTATACTTTGGATAAAATATGTTGAAAAATTATAAAATTTGGTCGCGGAAGCAAATATTTATATGATTTTTAACAAAAATGAAGTCAGATTTTACCTATTTTTGATGAATACGTTGTATATCGCAAGCTACATGGGCTGGATTCTAGAATACCCACCACACTTGAAATAGCAATTTTCTTGTTGCAATGTTTTCTTTTAGCGCGAAAGCAAATATTTATATGATTTTTTACAAAAATAAGGTCAGATTTTACCTATTTTTGATGAATACGTTGTATATCGCAAGCTACATGGGCTGGATTCTAGAATACCCACCACACTTGAAATAGCAATTTTCTTGTTGCAATGTTTTCTTTTAGCTAAAATATGATGAAAAATTATAAAATTCGGGCGCGGAAACAAATTTTCATATGATTTTTTACAAAAATAAAGTCAGATTTGACCTATTTTTGATGAATACGTTGTACATTGTAAGCTACATGGGCTGGATTCTAGACTACCTACCACACTTAAAATAGCAATTTTCATGTTGCAATGTTTTCTATTAGCTAACATATGATAAAAAATTATAAAATTCGGGAGCGGAAGAAAATATTTATATAATTTTTTACAAAAATAAAGTCAGATTTTACCTATTTTTGATGAATACGTTGTATATTGTAAGCTACATGGGCTGTATTCTAGAATACCTACCACACTTGAAATAGTAATTTTCTTGTTGCAATGTTTTCTTTTAGCTAAAATATGATGAAAAATAATAAAATTCGGGGGCGGAAGCAAATATTTATATAATTCAGATTTTACCTATTCTTGAAATGGATATTTTTGTTAAAACATTCATAAACATGCTTTTGGACTTATACTTGGGATAAAATATGATGAAAAATTATAATATTCGGTCGCAAAAGCAAATATTTATATGATTTTTTACAGAAATAAAGTCAGATTTTACCTATTCTTGAAATGGATAGTTTTGTTAAAACATTCATAAACATGCTTTTGGATCTATACTATGGATAAAATATGATGAAAAATTATAAAATTCGGGCGCGGAAGAAAATATTTATATGATTTTTTACAAAAATAAAGTCAGATTTTACCTATTCTTGAAATGGATATTTTTGTTAAAACATTCATAAACATGCTTTTGGACCTATACTATGGATAAAAGATGATGAAAAATTATAAAATTCCGTCACGAAAGCAAATATATATATGATTTTTTACAAAATTAAAGGCAGATTTTACCCATTTTTGATGAATACGTTGTATATCGCAAGCTACATGGGCTGGATTCTAAAATACCCACAACACTTGAAATAGAAGTTTTCTTGTTGATATGTTTTCTTTTACCTAAATTATGATGAAAAATCATAAAATTCGGAAGCGGAAGCAAATATTTATATGATTTTTTACAAAAATAAATTCAGATTTTACCTATTCTTGAAATGGATATTTTTGTTAACACATTCATAAACATGCTTTTGGACTTATACTTGGGATAAAATATGATGAAAAATTATAATATTCGGTCGCAAAAGCAAATATTTATATGATTTTTTACAAAAATAAAGTCAGATTTTACCTATTTTTGATGAATACGTTGTATATTGTAAGCTACATGGGCTGGATTCTAGAATAACTACCACACTTGAAATAGCAAATTTCTTGTTGCAATGTTTTTCTTTTAGCTAAGATATGATGAAAAATCATAAAATTCGGACGCGGAAGCAAATATTTATATGATTTTTTACAGAAATAAAGTCAGATTTTACCTATTCTTGAAATGGATATTTTTGTTAAAACATTCATAAACATGCTTTTGGATCTATACTATGGATAAAATATGATGAAAAATTATAAAATTCGGGCGCGGAAGCAAATATTTATATGATTTTTTACAAAAATAAAGTCAGATTTTACCTATTTTATAAATACGTTGTATATTGTAAGCTACATGGGCTGGATTCTAGACTACCTACCACACTTAAAATAGCAATTTTCTTTGTGCAATGTTTTCTTTTAGCTAAAATATGATAAAAAATCATAAAATTCGGGCGCGGAAGAAAATATTTATTTGATTTTTTACAAATTTAAAGTCAGATTTTACCTATTCTTGAAATGGATAATTTTGTTAAAACATTCATAAACATGCTTTTGAACCTATACTATATATAAAATATGATGAAAAATTATAAAATTCGGCCGCAGAAGCAAATATTTAAATATTTTTTTTACATAAATAAAGTCAGATTTTACCTATTCTTGATGAATACGTGTATATTTAAAGCTTCATTAGCTGGATTATAGAATACCTACCACACTTGAAATAACAATTTTCTTGTTGCAATGTTTTTCTTTTACCTAAATTATTATGAAAAATCATAAAATTCGGCGCGGGAAGCAAATATTTATTTGATTTTTTACAGAAATAAAGTCACATTTTACCTAATTCTTGAAATGGATATTTTTTGTTAAAATATTCATAAACATAGGTTTTGGACGTATACTTTGGATAAAATATGATGAAAAATTATAAAATTCGGTCGCGGAAGCAAATATTTATATGATCTTTTACAAAAAAGAAAGTCAGATTTTACCTACTTTTTGATGAATACGTTGTATATTGGAAGCTACATGGGCTGGATTCTAGAATACCTACCACACTTGAAATAGCAAATTTCTTGTTGCAATGTTTTTCTTTTAGCTAAGATATGATGAAAAATCATAAAATTCGGATGCGGAAGCAAATATTTATATGATTTTTTACAGAAATAAAGTCAGATTTTATCTATTCTTGAAATGGATATTTTTGTTAAAACATTCATAACATGCTTTTGGATCTATACTATGGATAAAATATGATGAAAAATTATAAAATTTGGGCGCGGAAGCAAATATTTATATGATTTTTTACAAAAATAAAGTCATATTTTACCTATTTTTGATGAATACGTTGTATATCGCAATCTACATTGTCTGGATTCTAGAATACCCACCACACTTGAAATAGCAATTTTCTTGTTGCAATGTTTTCTTTTTAGCTAAAATATGATGAAAAATCATAAAATTTCGGGCGCGGAAGCAAATATTTATTTGATTTTTTACAAAAATAAAGTCAGATTTGACCTATTCTTGAAATGGATATTTTTGTTAAAACATTCATAAACATGCTTTTGGACCTATACTATTGATAAAATATGATAAAAAATGATAAAATTCGTGCGCGGAAGCAAATATTTATATGATTTTTTATAAAAATAAAGTCAAATTTGACCTATTTTTGATGAATACGTTGTATATTGTAAGCTTTACATGGGCTGGATTCTAGACGACTTACCACACTTAAAATAGCAATTTTATTGTTGCAATGTTTTCTTTTAGCTAAAATATGATGAAAAATCATAAAATTCGGGCGCAAAAGCATATATTTTTGATGATTTTTTACAAAAATAAAGTCAGATTTTACCTATTTTTGAAATGGATATTTTTGTTAAAACATTCATAAACATGCTTTTAAACCTATACTAGTAGTTGCATAAAATATGATAAAAAATTATAAAATTCGGGCGCGGAAGCAAATATTTGTATAATTTTTACAAAAATAAAGTCAGATTTTACCTATTTTTGAAATGGATATTTTTGTTAAAACATTCATAAACATGCTTTTAACCTATACTATGCATAAAATATGATAAAAAATTATAGAATTCGGGCGCGGAAGCAAATATTTGTATAATTTTTTACAAAAACAAAGTCAGATTTTACCTAATTTTGATGAATACGTTGTATATTGTAAGCTTCATTGTCTGGATTCTAGAATACCTACCACACTTGAAATAGCAATTTTCTTGTTGCAATGTATTCTTTTACCTAAATTATGATGAAAAATTATAAAATTCGGGCCGGAAGCAAATATTTATATCATTTTTTTACAGAAATAAAGTTAAATTTTACCTATTTTTGATGAATACGTTTTTATATTGTAAGGTTCATAGGCTGGATTCTAGAATACCTACCACACTTGAAATAGCAATATTCTTGTTGCAATGTATTCTTTTACCTAAATTATGATGAAAAATCATAAAATTCGGGCGCGGAAGCAAATATTTATATGATTTTTTACAGAAATAAAGTCAGATTTTACATATTCTTGAAATGGATATTTTACTTAAAACATTCATAAACATGCTTTTGGACGTATACTTTGGATAAAATATGATAAAAAATTATAAAATTCGGTCGCGGAAGCAAATATTTATATGATTTTTTACAAAAATTAAGTCAGATTTTACCTATTTTTGATGAATACGTTGTATATTGTAAGCTACATAGTCTGGATTTTAGAATACCTACCACACTTGAAATAGCAATTTTCTTGTTGCAATGTTTTCTTTTAGCTAAAATATCATAAAAAATCATAAAATTCGGGCGCGGAAGCAAATATTTATATGATTTTTTACAAAATTAATGTCAGATTTTACCTATTCTTAAAATGGAAATTTTTGTTAAAACATTCTTAAACATGCTTTCAAACTTATACTAGGGATAAAATATGATAAAAAATTATAAAATTCGGGCGCGGAAGCAAATTTTACAAAAATATAGTCAGATTTTACCTATTTTTGATGAATACGATGTATATTAAAAGCTTCATTAGCTGGATTCTGGAATACGTACCACACTTGAAATAGCAATTTTCTTGTTGCAATGTTTTTCTTTTACCTAAATTATGATGAAAAATCATAAAATTCGGGCGCGGAAGCAAATATTTATATGATTTTCTACAAAAATAAAGTAAGATTTTACCGATTCTTAAAATGGATATTTTTGTTAAATCATTCTTAAACATGGTTTTGGACCTATACTATGGATAAAATATGATAAAAAATTATAAAATTCGGGCGCGGAAGCAAATATTTATATGATTTTTTACAAAAATAAAGTCAGATTTGACCTACTTTTAATGAATACGTTGTATATTAAAAGCTTCAATCAGCTGGATTCTGGAGTACCTACCACACTTGAAATAGCAATTTTCTTGTTGCAATGTTTTCTTTTACCTAAATTATGATAAAAAATCATAAAATTCGGGGCGCGAAAGCAAATATTTATATGATTTTTTACAGGTAAATAAAGTCAAATTTTACCTATTCTTGAAATGGATATTTTTGTTAAAACATTCATAAACATGCTTTTTTGACGTATACTTTGGATAAAATATGATGAAAAATTATAAAATTCGGTCGCGGAAGCAAATATTTATATGATCTTTTACAAAAATGAAGTCAGATTTTACCTATTTTTGATGAATACGTTGTATATTGTAAGCTACATGGCTGAATTCTAGAATACCTACCACACTTGAAATAGCAATTTTCCTTGTTGCAATGTTTCCTTTTAGCTAAAATATGATGAAAAATCATAAAATTCGTGCGCGGAAGCAAATATTTATATGATTTTCTACAAAAATAAAGTAAGATTTTACCGATTCTTAAAATGGATATTTTTGTTAAAACATTCTACTCTGAGATAGCGCGT
>JAQOWZ010000455.1:0-39416 GCA_035578165.1 Stenolophus ochropezus
CGCGCTATCTCAGAGTTCATCAAAAATAGGTAAAATCTGACTTTTTTTTGTAAAAAATCATATAAATATTTGCTTCCGCGCCCGAATTTTATAATTTTTCATCATATTTTACCCACAGTATAGGTCCAAAAGCATGTTTATGAATGTTTTAACAAAAATATCCATTTCAAGAATAGGTAAAATCTGACTTAATTTTTGTAAAAAATCATATAAATATTTGCTTCTGCGCCCGAATTTTATGAATTTTCATCATAATTTAGGAAAAAGAAAACATTGCAACAAGAAAATTGCTATTTCAAGTGTGGTAGGTATTCTAGAATCCACCCAATGAAGCTTACAATATACAACGTATTCATCAAAAATAGGTAAAATCTGACTTTATTTTTGATAAAAATTATATAAATATTTGCTTCCGCGCTCGAATTTTATAATTTTTCATCATATTTTTTCCATAGTATAGGTCCAAAAGCATGTTTATGAACGTTTTAACAAAAAATATCCATTTGAAAAATATGTAAAATCTGACTTTATTTTTTGTAAAAAATCATATAAATATTTGCTTCCGCGCCCGAATTTTATGATTTTTCATCATATTTTAGCTAAAAGAAAACATTGCAACAAGAAAATTGCTATTTCAAGTGTGTTAGGTATTCTACAATCCAGCCCATGTAGCTTACAATATACAACGTATTTATCAAAAATAGGTAAAATATGACTTTTTTTTTGTAAAAAATCATATAAATATTTGTTTGCGCGCCCGAATTTTATAATTTTTCATCATATTTTATCCGCAATATAGGTCCAAAAGCATGTTTATGAATGTTATAACAAAAATATTCATTTCAAGGAAAGGAAAAATCTGACTATATTTTTGTAAAAAATCATATAATTATTTGCTTCCGCGCCCGAATTTTTGAATTTTTGATTATATTTTAGCTAAAAGAAAACATTGCAACAAGAAAATTGCTATTTCAAGTGTATTAGGTATTCTAGAATCCAGCCCATGTAGCTTACAATATACAACGTATTCATCAAAAATAGGTAAAATCTGACTTTTTTATGTAAAAAAATCATATAAAAATTTGCTTCCGCGCCCGAATTTTATAATTTTTCATCGTATATTATCCACAGTATAGGTCCAAAAGCATGTTTATGAATGTTTTAACAAAAATATCCATTTCAAGAATAGGTAAAATCTGACTTTATTTTTGTAAAAAATCATATAAATATTTGCTTCTGCGCCCGAATTTTATGAATTTTTCATCATAATTTAGGTAAAAGAAAACATTGCAACAAGATAATTGCTATTTCAAGTGTGGTAGGTATTCTCGAATCCAGCCAATGAAGCTTACAATATACAACGTATTCATCAAATATAGGTAAAATCTGATTTTTTTTTTGTAAAAAATCATATAAATATTAGCTTCCGCGCCCGAATACTATAATTTTTCATCATATTTTATCCACAGTATAGGTCCAAAAGCATGTTTATGAATGTTTTAACAAAATTATCCATTTCAAGAATATGTAAAATCTGACTTTATTTTTGTAAAAAATCATATAAATATTTGCTTCCGCGCCCGAATTTTATGATTTTTCATCATAATTTAGGTAAAGGAAAACATTGCAACAAGAAAATTGCAATTTTAAGTGTGGTAGGTATTCACGAATCCAGCCAATGAAGCCTACAATAAACAACGTATTCATCAAAAACAGGTAAAATCTGACTTTATTTTTGAAAAAAATTATATAAATATTTGCTTCCGCGCTCGAATTTTATAATTTTTCATCATATTTTTTCCATAGTATAGGTCCAAAAGCATGTTTATGAACGTTTTAACAAAAAATATCCATTTGAAAAATATGTAAAATCTGACTTTATTTTTGTAAAAAATCATATAAATATTTGCTTCCGCGCCCGAATTTTATGATTTTTCATCTTATTATAGCTAAAAGAAAACATTGCAACAAGAAAAATTGCTATTTCAAGTGTGTTAGGTATTCTAGAATCCAGCCCATGTAGCTTACAATATACAACGTATTCATCAAAAATAGGTAAAATCTGACTTTTTTTTTTGTAAAAAATCATATAAATATTTGTTTGCGCGCCCGAATTTTATAATTTTTCATCATATTTTATCCGCAATATAGGTCCAAAAGCATGTTTATGAATGTTTTAACAAAAATATCCATTTCAAGAATAGGAAAAATCTGACTTTATTTTTGTAAAAAATCATATAAATATTTGCTTCCGCGCCCGAATTTTATGATTTTTTATCATATTTTAGCTAAAAGAAAACATTGCAACAAGAAAATTGCTATTTCAAGCGTGTTAGGTATTCTAGAATCCAGCCCATGTAGCTTACAATATACAACGTATTCATCAAAAATAGGTAAAATCTGACTTTTTTTTTGTAAAAAATCATATAAATATTTGCTCCGCGCCCGAATTTTATAATTTTTCATCGTATATTATCCACAGTATAGGTCCAAAAGCATGTTTATGAATGTTTTAACAAAAATATCCATTTAAAGAATAGGTAAAATCTGACTTTATTGTTGTAAAAAATCATATAAATATTTGCTTCCGCGCCCGAATTTTATGATTTTTCATCATAATATAGGTAAAAGAAAACATTGCAACAAGAAAATTGCTATTTCAAGAGTGGTAGGTATTCTAAAATCCAGCCAATGAAGCTTACAATATACAACGTATTCATCAAAAATAGTTAAAATCTGACTTCTTTTTCGTAAAAAATCATATAAATATTTGTTTGCGCGCCCGAATTTTATAATTTTTTCATCATATTTTATCCGCAGTATAGGTCCAAAAGCATGTTTATGAACGTTTTAAACAAAAATATCCATTTCAAAAATATGTAAAATCTGACTTTATTTTTGTAAAAAAATCATATAAATATTTGCTTCCGCGCCCGAATTTTATGATTTTTCATCATATTTTAGCTAAAAGAAAACATTGCAACAAGATAATTGCTATTTCAAGTGTGGTAGGTATTCTAGAATCCAGCCAATGAAGCTTACAATATACAACGTATTCATCAAAAATAGGTAAAATCTGACTTTATTTTTGTAAAAAATTATATAAATATTTGCTTCCGCGCTCGAATTTTATAATTTTTCATCATATTTTATCCATAGTATAGGTCCAAAAGCATGTTTATGAACGTTTTAACAAAAATATCCATTTCAAATATATGTAAAATCTGACTTTATTTTTGTGAAAAATCATATAAATATTTACTTCCGCGCCCGAATTTTATGATTTTTCATCATATTTTAGCTAAAAGAAAACATTGCAAGAAGAAAATTGCTATTTCAAGTGTGTTAGGTATTCTAGAATCCAGCCCATTTAGCTTACAATATACAACGTATTCATCAAAGATAGGTAAAATCTGACTTTTTTTTGTAAAAAATCATATAAATATTTCTTTGCGCGCCCGAATTTTATAATTTTTCATCATATTTTATCCGCAGTATAGGTCCAAAAGCATGTTTATGAATGTTTTAACAAAAATATCCATTTCAAGAATAGGAAAAATCTGTCTTTATTTTTGTAAAAAATCATATAAATATTTACTTCCGCGCCCGAATTTTATGATTTTTCATCATGTTTTAGCTAAAAGAAAACATTGCAACAAAAAAAATTGCTATTTCAAGTGTGTTAGGTATTCTAGAATCCAGCCCATGTAGCTTACAATATACAACGTTTTTATCTAAAATAGGTAAAATCTGACTTTATTTTTGTAAAAAATCATATAAATATTTGCTTCCGCGCCCGAATTTTATGATTTTTCATCATAATTTAGGTAAAAGAAAACATTGCAACAAGAAAATTGCTATTTCAAGTGTGGTAGGTATTCTAGAATCCAGTCAATGAAGCTTACAATATACAAACGTATTCATCAAAAATAGGTAAAATCTGACTTTTTTTTGTAAAAATCATATAAATATTTGCTTCCGCGCCCGAATTTTATAATTTTTCATCATATTTTATCCACAGTATAGGTTTAAAGGCATGCTTTATGAATGTATTAACAAAAATATCCATTTCAAGAATAGGTAAAATCTGAGTTTATTTTTGTAAAAAATCATATAAATATTTGCTTCCGCGCCCGAATTTTATGATTTTTCATCATAATTTCTGTAAAAGAAAACATTGCAACAAGAAAATTGCTATTTCAAGTGTGGTAAGTATTCTAGAATCCAGCCAATGACGCTTACAATATACAACGTATTCATCAAAAATAGGTAAAATCTGACTTTATTTTTGTAAAAAATTATATAAATATTTGCTTCCGCGCTCGAATTTTATAATTTTTCATCATATTTTATTCATAGTACAGGTATAAAAGCATGTTTATGAACGTTTTAACTAAAATATCCATTTAAAAAATATGTAAAATCTGACTTTATTTTTGTAAAAAATCATATAAATATTTGCTTCCGCGCCCGAATTTTATGATTTTTCATCATATTTTAGCTAAAAGAAAACATTGCAACAAGAAAATTGCTATTTCAAGTGTGTTAGGTGATCTTGAATCCAGCCCATGTAGCTTACAATATACAAGGTATTCATCAAAAATAGGTAAAATCTGACTTTTTTTGTAAAAAATCATATAAATATTTGTTTGCGCGCCCGAATTTTATAATTTTTCTTCATATTTTATCCGCAGTATAGGTCCAAAAGCATGTTTATGAATGTTTTAACAAAAATATCCATTTCAAGAATAGGAAAAAATCTGACTTTATTTTTGTAAAAAATCATATAAATATTTGCTTCCCGCGCCCGAATTTTATGATTTTTCATCGTATTTTAGCTAAAAGAAAACATTGCAACAAGAAAATTGCTATTTCAAGTGTGTTAGGTATTCTAGAATCCAGCCCATGTTGCTTACAATATACAACGTATTCATCAAAAATAGGTAAAATCTGACATTTTTTTGTAAAAAACCATATAAATATTTTTTTCCGCGCTCGAATTTTATAATTTTTCATCATAGTTTATCCACAGTATAGGTCCAAAAGCATGTTTATGAATGTTTTAACAAAAATATCCATTTCAAGAATATTTAAAATCTGACTTTATTATTGTAAAAAATCATATAAATATTTGCTTCCGCGCCCAAACTTTATGATTTTTCAACATAATTTAGGTAAAAGAAAACATTGCAACAAGAAAATTGCTATTTCAAGTGTGTTAGGTATTCTAGAATCCAGCCCATGTAGCCTACAATATACAACGTTTTTATCTAAAATAGGTAAAATCTGACTTAATTTTTGTAAAAAATCATATAAATATTTGCTTCCGCGCCCGAATTTTATGATTTTTCATCATATATTAGCTAAAAGAAAACATTGCAACAAGAAAATTGCTATTTCAAGTGTGTTAGGTATTCTAGAATCCAGCCCATGTAGCTTACAATATACAACGTATTCATCAAAAATAGTTAAAATCTGACTTTTTTTTGTAAAAAATCTTATAAATATTTGCTTCCGCGCCCGAATTTTATAATTTTTCATCATATTTTATCCATAGTATAGGTCCAAAAGCATGTTTATGAATGTATTAACAAAAATATCCATTGCAAGAATATGTAAAATCTGACTTTATTTTTGTAAAAAATCATATGAATATTTGCTTCCGCGCTCGAATTTTATGATTTTTTCATCATAATTTAGGTAAAAGAAAACATTGCAACAAGAAAATTGTTATTTCAAGCTTACAATATACAACGTATTCATCAAAGATAGGTAAAATCTTACTTTTTTTTGTAAAAAATTATATAAATATTTGCTTCCGCGCTCGAATTTTATAATTTTTCATCATATTTTATGCATAGTATAGGTCCAAAAGCATGTTTATGAACGTTTTAACAAAAATATCCATTTCAAAAATATGTAAAATCTGACTTTATTTTTGTAAAAAATCATATAAATATTTGCTTCCGCGCCCGAATTTTATGATTTTTTATCATAATTTAGGTAAAAGAAAACATTGCAACAAGAAAATTGCTATTTCAAGTGTGGTAGGTATTCTAGAATCCAGCCAATGAAGCTTCCAATAAACAACGTATTCATCAAAAGTAGGTAAAATCTGACTTTTTTTTTGTAAAAAATCATATAAATATTTGTTTGCGCGCCCGAATTTTATAATTTTTCATCATATTTTATCCGCAGTATAGGTCCAAAAGCATGTTTATGAATGTTTTAACAAAAATATCCATTTCAAGAATAGGAAAAAATCTGACTTTATTTTTGTAAAAAATCATAAATATTTGCTTCCGCGCCCGAATTTTATGATTTTTCATCATATGTTAGCTAAAAGAAAACATTGCAACAAGAAATTTGCTATTTCAAGTGTGTTAGGTATTCTAGAATCCAACCCATGTAGCTTACAATATACAACGTATTTATCAAAAATAGGTAAAATATGACTTTTTTTTTGTAAAAAATCATATAAATATTTGTTTGCGCGCCCGAATTTTATAATTTTTCATCATATTTTATCCTCAATATAGGTCCAAAAGCATGTTTATGAATGTTATAACAAAAATATTCATTTCAAGGAAAGGAAAAATCTGACTTTATTTTTGTAAAAAATCATATAATTATTTGCTTCCGCGCCCGAATTTTTGAATTTTTGATTATATTTTAGCTAAAAGAAAACATTGCAACAAGAAAATTGCTATTTCAAGTGTATTAGGTATTCTAGAATCCAGTCCATGTAGCTTACAATATACAACGTATTCATCAAAAATAGGTAAAATCTGACTTTTTTTTGTAAAAAATCATATAAAAATTTGCTTCCGCGCCCGAATTTTATAATTTTTCATCGTATATTATCCACAGTATAGGTCCAAAAGCATGTTTATGAATGTTTTAACAAAAATATCCATTTCAAGAATAGGTAAAATCTGACTTTATTTTTGTAAAAAATCATATAAATATTTGCTTCTGCGCCCGAATTTTATGATTTTTCATCATAATTTAGGTAAAAGAAAACATTGCAACAAGATAATTGCTATTTCAAGTGTGGTAGGTATTCTCGAATCCAGCCAATGAAGCTTACAATATACAACGTATTCATCAAATATAGGTAAAATCTGATTTTTTTTTTGTAAAAAATCATATAAATATTAGCTTCCGCGCCCGAATACTATAATTTTTCATCATATTTTATCCACAGTATAGGTCCAAAAGCATGTTTATGAATGTTTTAACAAAATTATCCATTTCAAGAATATGTAAAATCTGACTTTATTTTTGTAAAAAATCATATAAATATTTGCTTCCGCGCCCGAATTTTATGATTTTTCATCATAATTTAGGTAAAGGAAAACATTGCAACAAGAAAATTGCAATTTCAAGTGTGGTAGGTATTCACGAATCCAGCAAATGAAGCCTACAATAAACAACGTATTCATCAAAAATAGGTAAAATCTGACTTTATTTTTGAAAAAAATTATATAAATATTTGCTTCCGCGCTCGAATTTTATAATTTTTCATCATATTTTTTCCATAGTATAGGTCCAAAAGCATGTTTATGAACGTTTTAACAAAAAATATCCATTTGAAAAATATGTAAAATCTGACTTTATTTTTGTAAAAAATCATATAAATATTTGCTTCCGCGCGCGAATTTTATGATTTTTCATCATATTTTAGCTAAAAGAAAACATTGCAACAAGATAATTGCTATTTCAAGTGTGGTAGGTATTCTAGAATCCAGCCAATGAAGCTTACAATATACAACGTATTCATCAAAAATAGGTAAAATCTGACTTTATTTTTGTAAAAAATTATATAAATATTTGCTTCCGCGCTCGAATTTTATAATTTTTCATCATATTTTATCCATAGTATAGGTCCAAAAGCATGTTTATGAACGTTTTAAACAAAAATATCCATTTCAAATATATGTAAAATCTGACTTTATTTTTGTGAAAAATCATATAAATATTTACTTCCGCGCCCGAATTTTATGATTTTTCATCATATTTTAGCTAAAAGAAAACATTGCAACAAGAAAATTGCTATTTCAAGTGTGTTAGGTATTCTAGAATCCAGCCCATTTAGCTTACAATATACAACGTATTCATCAAAGATAGGTAAAATCTGACTTTTTTTTGTAAAAAATCATATAAATATTTGTTTGCGCGCCCGAATTTTATAATTTTTCATCATATTTTATCCGCAGAATAGGTCCAAAAGCATGTTTATGAATGTTTTAACAAAAATATCCATTTCAAGAATAGGAAAAATCTGTCTTTATTTTTGTAAAAAATCATATAAATATTTACTTCCGCGCCCGAATTTTATGATTTTTCATCATGTTTTAGCTAAAAGAAAACATTGCAACAAAAAAAATTGCTATTTCAAGTGTGTTAGGTATTCTAGAATCCAGCCCATGTAGCTTACAATATACAACGTTTTTATCTAAAATAGGTAAAATCTGACTTTATTTTTGTAAAAAATCATATAAATATTTGCTTCCGCGCCCGAATTTTATGATTTTTCATCATAATTTAGGTAAAAGAAAACATTGCAACAAGAAAATTGCTATTTCAAGTGTGGTAGGTATTCTAGAATCCAGTCAATGAAGCTTACAATATACAACGTATTCATCAAAAATAGGTAAAATCTGACTTTTTTTTGTAAAAATCATATAAATATTTGCTTCCGCGCCCGAATTTTATAATTTTTCATCATATTTTATCCACAGTATAGGTTTAAAGGCATGCTTATGAATGTATTAACAAAAATATCCATTTCAAGAATAGGTAAAATCTGAGTTTATTTTTGTAAAAAATCATATAAATATTTGCTTCCGCGCCCGAATTTTATGATTTTTCATCAACGCGCTATCTCAGAGTAAACATTGCAACAAGAAAATTGCTATTTCAAGTGTGGTAAGTATTCTAGAATCCAGCCAATGACGCTTACAATATACAACGTATTCATCAAAAATAGGTAAAATCTGACTTTATTTTTGTAAAAAATTATATAAATATTTGCTTCCGCGCTCGAATTTTATAATTTTTCATCATATTTTATCCATAGTACAGGTATAAAAGCATGTTTATGAACGTTTTAACTAAAATATCCATTTAAAAAATATGTAAAATCTGACTTTATTTTTGTAAAAAATCATATAAATATTTGCTTCCGCGCCCGAATTTTATGATTTTTCATCGTATTTTAGCTAAAAGAAAACATTGCAACAAGAAAATTGCTATTTCAAGTGTGTTAGGTATTCTAGAATCCAGCCCATGTTGCTTACAATATACAACGTATTCATCAAAAATAGGTAAAATCTGACATTTTTTTGTAAAAAACCATATAAATATTTGCTTCTGCGCCCGAATTTTATGATTTTTCATCATAATTTAGGTAAAAGAAAACATTGCAACAAGATAATTGCTATTTCAAGTGTGGTAGGTATTCTCGAATCCAGCCAATGAAGCTTACAATATACAACGTATTCATCAAATATAGGTAAAATCTGATTTTTTTTTGTAAAAAATCATATAAATATTAGCTTCCGCGCCCGAATACTATAATTTTTCATCATATTTTATCCACAGTATAGGTCCAAAAGCATGTTTATGAATGTTTTAACAAAATTATCCATTTCAAGAATATGTAAAATCTGACTTTATTTTTGTAAAAAATCATATAAATATTTGCTTCCGCGCCCGAATTTTATGATTTTTCATCATAATTTAGGTAAAGGAAAACATTGCAACAAGAAAATTGCAATTTCAAGTGTGGTAGGTATTCACGAATCCAGCAAATGAAGCCTACAATAAACAACGTATTCATCAAAAATAGGTAAAATCTGACTTTATTTTTGAAAAAAATTATATAAATATTTGCTTCCGCGCTCGAATTTTATAATTTTTCATCATATTTTTTCCATAGTATAGGTCCAAAAGCATGTTTATGAACGTTTTAACAAAAAATATCCATTTGAAAAATATGTAAAATCTGACTTTATTTTTGTAAAAAATCATATAAATATTTGCTTCCGCGCCCGAATTTTATGATTTTTCATCTTATTATAGCTAAAAGAAAACATTGCAACAAGAAAAATTGCTATTTCAAGTGTGTTAGGTATTCTAGAATCCAGCCCATGTAGCTTACAATATACAACGTATTCATCAAAAATAGGTAAAATCTGACTTTTTTTTTTGTAAAAAATCATATAAATATTTGTTTGCGCGCCCGAATTTTATAATTTTTCATCATATTTTATCCGCAATATAGGTCCAAAAGCATGTTTATGAATGTTTTAACAAAAATATCCATTTCAAGAATAGGAAAAATCTGACTTTATTTTTGTAAAAAATCATATAAATATTTGCTTCCGCGCCCGAATTTTATGATTTTTTATCATATTTTAGCTAAAAGAAAACATTGCAACAAGAAAATTGCTATTTCAAGCGTGTTAGGTATTCTAGAATCCAGCCATGTAGCTTACAATATACAACGTATTCATCAAAAATAGGTAAAATCTGACTTTTTTTTTGTAAAAAAATCATATAAATATTTGCTCCGCGCCCGAATTTTATAATTTTTCATCGTATATTATCCACAGTATAGGTCCAAAAGCATGTTTATGAATGTTTTAACAAAAATATCCATTTAAAGAATAGGTAAAATCTGACTTTATTGTTGTAAAAAATCATATAAATATTTGCTTCCGCGCCCGAATTTTATGATTTTTCATCATAATTTAGGTAAAAGAAAACATTGCAACAAGAAAATTGCTATTTCAAGTGTGGTAGGTATTCTAAAATCCAGCCAATGAAGCTTACAATATACAACGTATTCATCAAAAATAGTTAAAATCTGACTTCTTTTTCGTAAAAAATCATATAAATATTTGTTTGCGCGCCCGAATTTTATAATTTTTTCATCATATTTTATCCGCAGTATAGGTCCAAAAGCATGTTTATGAACGTTTTAACAAAAATATCCATTTCAAAAATATGTAAAATCTGACTTTATTTTTGTAAAAAAATCATATAAATATTTGCTTCCGCGCCCGAATTTTATGATTTTTCATCATATTTTAGCTAAAAGAAAACATTGCAACAAGATAATTGCTATTTCAAGTGTGGTAGGTATTCTAGAATCCAGCCAATGAAGCTTACAATATACAACGTATTCATCAAAAATAGGTAAAATCTGACTTTATTTTTGTAAAAAATTATATAAATATTTGCTTCCGCGCTCGAATTTTATAATTTTTCATCATATTTTATCCATAGTATAGGTCCAAAAGCATGTTTATGAACGTTTTAACAAAAATATCCATTTCAAATATATGTAAAATCTGACTTTATTTTTGTGAAAAATCATATAAATATTTACTTCCGCGCCCGAATTTTATGATTTTTCATCATATTTTAGCTAAAAGAAAACATTGCAACAAGAAAATTGCTATTTCAAGTGTGTTAGGTATTCTAGAATCCAGCCCATTTAGCTTACAATATACAACGTATTCATCAAAGATAGGTAAAATCTGACTTTTTTTTGTAAAAAATCATATAAATATTTGTTTGCGCGCCCGAATTTTATAATTTTTCATCATATTTTATCCGCAGTATAGGTCCAAAAGCATGTTTATGAATGTTTTAACAAAAATATCCATTTCAAGAATAGGAAAAATCTGTCTTTATTTTTGTAAAAAATCATATAAATATTTACTTCCGCGCCCGAATTTTATGATTTTTCATCATGTTTTAGCTAAAAGAAAACATTGCAACAAAAAAAATTGCTATTTCAAGTGTGTTAGGTATTCTAGAATCCAGCCCATGTAGCTTACAATATACAACGTTTTTATCTAAAATAGGTAAAATCTGACTTTATTTTTGTAAAAAATCATATAAATATTTGCTTCCGCGCCCGAATTTTATGATTTTTCATCATAATTTAGGTAAAAGAAAACATTGCAACAAGAAAATTGCTATTTCAAGTGTGGTAGGTATTCTAGAATCCAGTCAATGAAGCTTACAATATACAACGTATTCATCAAAAATAGGTAAAATCTGACTTTTTTTTGTAAAAATCATATAAATATTTGCTTCCGCGCCCAAATTTTATAATTTTTCATCATATTTTATCCACAGTATAGGTTTAAAGGCATGCTTATGAATGTATTAACAAAAATATCCATTTCAAGAATAGGTAAAATCTGAGTTTATTTTTGTAAAAAATCATATAAATATTTGCTTCCGCGCCCGAATTTTATGATTTTTCATCATAATTTCTGTAAAAGAAAACATTGCAACAAGAAAATTGCTATTTCAAGTGTGGTAAGTATTCTAGAATCCAGCCAATGACGCTTACAATATACAATGTATTCATCAAAAATAGGTAAAATCTGACTTTATTTTTGTAAAAAATTATATAAATATTTGCTTCCGCGCTCGAATTTTATAATTTTTCATCATATTTTATCCATAGTACAGGTATAAAAGCATGTTTATGAACGTTTTAACTAAAATATCCATTTAAAAAATATGTAAAATCTGACTTTATTTTTGTAAAAAATCATATAAATATTTGCTTCCGCGCCCGAATTTTATGATTTTTCATCATATTTTAGCTAAAAGAAAACATTGCAACAAGAAAATTGCTATTTCAAGTGTGTTAGGTGATCTTGAATCCAGCCCATGTAGCTTACAATATACAAGGTATTCATCAAAAATAGGTAAAATCTGACTTTTTTTGTAAAAAATCATATAAATATTTGTTTGCGCGCCCGAATTTTATAATTTTTCATCATATTTTATCCGCAGTATAGGTCCAAAAGCATGTTTATGAATGTTTTAACAAAAATATCCATTTCAAGAATAGGAAAAAATCTGACTTTATTTTTGTAAAAAATCATATAAATATTTGCTTCCGCGCCCGAATTTTATGATTTTTCATCGTATTTTAGCTAAAAGAAAACATTGCAACAAGAAAATTGCTATTTCAAGTGTGTTAGGTATTCTAGAATCCAGCCCATGTTGCTTACAATATACAACGTATTCATCAAAAATAGGTAAAATCTGACATTTTTTTGTAAAAAACCATATAAATATTTTTTTCCGCGCTCGAATTTTATAATTTTTCATCATAGTTTATCCACAGTATAGGTCCAAAAGCATGTTTATGAACGTTTTAACAAAAATATCCATTTCAAAAATATGTAAAATCTGACTTTATTTTTGTAAAAAAATCATATAAATATTTGCTTCCGCGCCCGAATTTTATGATTTTTCATCATATTTTAGCTAAAAGAAAACATTGCAACAAGATAATTGCTATTTCAAGTGTGGTAGGTATTCTAGAATCCAGCCAATGAAGCTTACAATATACAACGTATTCATCAAAAATAGGTAAAATCTGACTTTATTTTTGTAAAAAATTATATAAATATTTGCTTCCGCGCTCGAATTTTATAATTTTTCATCATATTTTATCCATAGTATAGGTCCAAAAGCATGTTTATGAACGTTTTAACAAAAATATCCATTTCAAATATATGTAAAATCTGACTTTATTTTTGTGAAAAATCATATAAATATTTACTTCCGCGCCCGAATTTTATGATTTTTCATCATATTTTAGCTAAAAGAAAACATTGCAACAAGAAAATTGCTATTTCAAGTGTGTTAGGTATTCTAGAATCCAGCCCATTTAGCTTACAATATACAACGTATTCATCAAAGATAGGTAAAATCTGACTTTTTTTTGTAAAAAATCATATAAATATTTGTTTGCGCGCCCGAATTTTATAATTTTTCATCATATTTTATCCGCAGTATAGGTCCAAAAGCTTGTATGTTTATGAATGTTTTAACAAAAATATCCATTTCAAGAATAGGAAAAATCTGTCTTTATTTTTGTAAAAAATCATATAAATATTTACTTCCGCGCCCGAATTTTATGATTTTTCATCATGTTTTAGCTAAAAGAAAACGCGCTATCTCAGAGTATTGCTATTTCAAGTGTGTTAGGTATTCTAGAATCCAGCCCATGTAGCTTACAATATACAACGTTTTTATCTAAAATAGGTAAAATCTGACTTTATTTTTGTAAAAAATCATATAAATATTTGCTTCCGCGCCCGAATTTTATGATTTTTCATCATAATTTAGGTAAAAGAAAACATTGCAACAAGAAAATTGCTATTTCAAGTGTGGTAGGTATTCTAGAATCCAGTCAATGAAGCTTACAATATACAACGTATTCATCAAAAATAGGTAAAATCTGACTTTTTTTTGTAAAAATCATATAAATATTTGCTTCCGCGCCCGAATTTTATAATTTTTCATCATATTTTATCCACAGTATAGGTTTAAAGGCATGCTTATGAATGTATTAACAAAAATATCCATTTCAAGAATAGGTAAAATCTGAGTTTATTTTTGTAAAAAATCATATAAATATTTGCTTCCGCGCCCGAATTTTATGATTTTTCATCATAATTTCTGTAAAAGAAAACATTGCAACAAGAAAATTGCTATTTCAAGTGTGGTAAGTATTCTAGAATCCAGCCAATGACGCTTACAATATACAACGTATTCATCAAAAATAGGTAAAATCTGACTTTATTTTTGTAAAAAATTATATAAATATTTGCTTCCGCGCTCGAATTTTATAATTTTTCATCATATTTTATCCATAGTACAGGTATAAAAGCATGTATATGAACGTTTTAACTAAAATATCCATTTAAAAAATATGTAAAATCTGACTTTATTTTTGTAAAAAATCATATAAATATTTGCTTCCGCGCCCGAATTTTATGATTTTTCATCATATTTTAGCTAAAAGAAAACATTGCAACAAGAAAATTGCTATTTCAAGTGTGTTAGGTGATCTTGAATCCAGCCCATGTAGCTTACAATATACAAGGTATTCATCAAAAATAGGTAAAATCTGACTTTTTTTGTAAAAAATCATATAAATATTTGTTTGCGCGTCCGAATTTTATAATTTTTCATCATATTTTATCCGCAGTATAGGTCCAAAAGCATGTTTATGAATGTTTTAACAAAAATATCCATTTCAAGAATAGGAAAAAATCTGACTTTATTTTTGTAAAAAATCATATAAATATTTGCTTCCGCGCCCGAATTTTATGATTTTTCATCGTATTTTAGCTAAAAGAAAACATTGCAACAAGAAAATTGCTATTTCAAGTGTGTTAGGTATTCTAGAATCCAGCCCATGTTGCTTACAATATACAACGTATTCATCAAAAATAGGTAAAATCTGACATTTTTTTGTAAAAAACCATATAAATATTTTTTTCCGCGCTCGAATTTTATAATTTTTCATCATAGTTTATCCACAGTATAGGTCCAAAAGCATGTTTATGAATGTTTTAACAAAAATATCCATTTCAAGAATAGGTAAAATCTGACTTTATTATTGTAAAAAATCATATAAATATTTGCTTCCGCGCCCAAACTTTATGATTTTTCAACATAATTTAGGTAAAAGAAAACATTGCAACAAGAAAATTGCTATTTCAAGTGTGTTAGGTATTCTAGAATCCAGCCCATCTAGCCTACAATATACAACGTTTTTATCTAAAATAGGTAAAATCTGACTTAATTTTTGTAAAAAATCATATAAATATTTGCTTCCGCGCCCGAATTTTATGATTTTTCATCATATTTTAGCTAAAAGAAAACATTGCAACAAGAAAATTTCTATTTCAAGTGTGTTAGGTATTCTAGAATCCAGCCCATGTAGCTTACAATATACAACGTATTCATCAAAAATAGTTAAAATCTGACTTTTTTTTGTAAAAAAATCTTATAAATATTTGCTTCCGCGCCCGAATTTTATAATTTTTCATCATATTTTATCCATAGTATAGGTCCAAAAGCATGTTTATGAATGTATTAACAAAAATATCCATTGCAAGAATATGTAAAATCTGACTTTATTTTTGTAAAAAATCATATGAATATTTGCTTCCGCGCTCGAATTTTATGATTTTTCATCATAATTTAGGTAAAAGAAAACATTGCAACAAGAAAATTGCTATTTCAAGCTTACAATATACAACGTATTCATCAAAGATAGGTAAAATCTTACTTTTTTTTGTAAAAAATTATATAAATATTTGCTTCCGCGCTCGAATTTTATAATTTTTCATCATATTTTATGCATAGTATAGGTCCAAAAGCATGTTTATGAACGTTTTAACAAAAATATCCATTTCAAAAATATGTAAAATCTGACTTTATTTTTGTAAAAAATCATATAAATATTTGCTTCCGCGCCCGAATTTTATGATTTTTTATCATAATTTAGGTAAAAGAAAACATTGCAACAAGAAAATTGCTATTTCAAGTGTGGTAGGTATTCTAGAATCCAGCTAATGAAGCTTCCAATAAACAACGTATTCATCAAAAATAGGTAAAATCTGACTTTTTTTTTGTAAAAAATCATATAAATATTTGTTTGCGCGCCCGAATTTTATAATTTTTCATCATATTTTATCCGCAGTATAGGTCCAAAAGCATGTTTATGAATGTTTTAACAAAAATATCCATTTCAAGAATAGGAAAAAATCTGACTTTATTTTTGTAAAAAATCATAAATATTTGCTTCCGCGCCCGAATTTTATGATTTTTCATTATATGTTAGCTAAAAGAAAACATTGCAACAAGAAAATTGCTATTTCAAGTGTATTAGGTATTCTAGAATCCAGCCCATGTAGCTTACAATATACAACGTATTCATCAAAAATAGATAAAATCTGACTTTTTTTTGTAAAAAATCATATAAAAATTTGCTTCCGCGCCCGAATTTTATAATTTTTCATCGTATATTATCCACAGTATAGGTCCAAAAGCATGTTTACGAATGTTTTAACAAAAATATCCATTTCAAGAATAGGTAAAATCTGACTTTATTTTTGTAAAAAATCATATAAATATTTGCTTCTGCGCCCGAATTTTATGATTTTTCATCATAATTTAGGTAAAAGAAAACATTGCAACAAGATAATTGCTATTTCAAGTGTGGTAGGTATTCTCGAATCCAGCCAATGAAGCTTACAATATACAACGTATTCATCAAATATAGGTAAAATCTGATTTTTTTTTTGTAAAAAATCATATAAATATTAGCTTCCGCGCCCGAATACTATAATTTTTCATCATATTTTATCCACAGTATAGGTCCAAAAGCATGTTTATGAATGTTTTAACAAAATTATCCATTTCAAGAATATGTAAAATCTGACTTTATTTTTGTAAAAAATCATATAAATATTTGCTTCCGCGCCCGAATTTTATGATTTTTCATCATAATTTAGGTAAAGGAAAACATTGCAACAAGAAAATTGCAATTTCAAGTGTGGTAGGTATTCACGAATCCAGCAAATGAAGCCTACAATAAACAACGTATTCATCAAAAATAGGTAAAATCTGACTTTATTTTTGAAAAAAATTATATAAATATTTGCTTCCGCGCTCGAATTTTATAATTTTTCATCATATTTTTTCCATAGTATAGGTCCAAAAGCATGTTTATGAACGTTTTAACAAAAAATATCCATTTGAAAAATATGTAAAATCTGACTTTATTTTTGTAAAAAATCATATAAATATTTGCTTCCGGGCCCGAATTTTATGATTTTTCATCTTGTTATAGCTAAAAGAAAACATTGCAACAAGAAAAATTGCTATTTCAAGTGTGTTAGGTATTCTAGAATCCAGCCCATGTAGCTTACAATATACAACGTATTCATCAAAAATAGGTAAAATCTGACTTTTTTTTTTGTAAAAAATCATAAAAATATTTGTTTGCGCGCCCGAATTTTATAATTTTTCATCATATTTTATCCGCAATATAGGTCCAAAAGCATGTTTATGAATGTTTTAACAAAAATATCCATTTCAAGAATAGGAAAAATCTGACTTTATTTTTGTAAAAAATCATATAAATATTTGCTTCCGCGCCCGAATTTTATGATTTTTTATCATATTTTAGCTAAAAGAAAACATTGCAACAAGAAAATTGCTATTTCAAGCGTGTTAGGTATTCTAGAATCCAGCCCATGTAGCTTACAATATACAACGTATTCATCAAAAATAGGTAAAATCTGACTTTTTTTTTGTAAAAAATCATATAAATATTTGCTCCGCGCCCGAATTTTATAATTTTTCATCGTATATTATCCACAGTATAGGTCCAAAAGCATGTTTATGAATGTTTTAACAAAAATATCCATTTAAAGAATAGGTAAAATCTGACTTTATTGTTGTAAAAAATCATATAAATATTTGCTTCCGCGCCCGAATTTTATGATTTTTCATCATAATTTAGGTAAAAGAAAACATTGCAACAAGAAAATTGCTATTTCAAGTGTGGTAGGTATTCTAAAATCCAGCCAATGAAGCTTACAATATACAACGTATACATCAAAAATAGTTAAAATCTGACTTCTTTTTCGTAAAAAATCATATAAATATTTGTTTGCGCGCCCGAATTTTATAATTTTTTCATCATATTTTATCCGCAGTATAGGTCCAAAAGCATGTTTATGAACGTTTTAACAAAAATATCCATTTCAAAAATATGTAAAATCTGACTTTATTTTTGTAAAAAAATCATATAAATATTTGCTTCCGCGCCCGAATTTTATGATTTTTCATCATATTTTAGCTAAAAGAAAACATTGCAACAAGATAATTGCTATTTCAAGTGTGGTAGGTATTCTAGAATCCAGCCAATGAAGCTTACAATATACAACGTATTCATCAAAAATAGGTAAAATCTGACTTTATTTTTGTAAAAAATTATATAAATATTTGCTTCCGCGCTCGAATTTTATAATTTTTCATCATATTTTATCCATAGTATAGGTCCAAAAGCATGTTTATGAACGTTTTAACAAAAATATCCATTTCAAATATATGTAAAATCTGACTTTATTTTTGTGAAAAATCATATAAATATTTACTTCCGCGCCCGAATTTTATGATTTTTCATCATATTTTAGCTAAAAGAAAACATTGCAACAAGAAAATTGCTATTTCAAGTGTGTTAGGTATTCTAGAATCCAGCCCATTTAGCTTACAATATACAACGTATTCATCAAAGATAGGTAAAATCTGACTTTTTTTTGTAAAAAATCATATAAATATTTGTTTGCGCGCCCGAATTTTATAATTTTTCATCATATTTTATCCGCAGTATAGGTCCAAAAGCATGTTTATGAATGTTTTAACAAAAATATCCATTTCAAGAATAGGAAAAATCTGTCTTTATTTTTGTAAAAAATCATATAAATATTTACTTCCGCGCCCGAATTTTATGATTTTTCATCATGTTTTAGCTAAAAGAAAACATTGCAACAAAAAAATTGCTATTTCAAGTGTGTTAGGTATTCTAGAATCCAGCCCATGTAGCTTACAATATACAACGTTTTTATCTAAAATAGGTAAAATCTGACTTTATTTTTGTAAAAAATCATATAAATATTTGCTTCCGCGCCCGAATTTTATGATTTTTCATCATAATTTAGGTAAAAGAAAACATTGCAACAAGAAAATTGCTATTTCAAGTGTGGTAGGTATTCTAGAATCCAGTCAATGAAGCTTACAATATGCAACGTATTCATCAAAAATAGGTAAAATCTGACTTTTTTTGGTAAAAATCATATAAATATTTGCTTCCGCGCCCGAATTTTATAATTTTTCATCATATTTTATCCACAGTATAGGTTTAAAGGCATGTTTATGAATGTATTAACAAAAATATCCATTTCAAGAATAGGTAAAATCTGACTTTATTTTTGTAAAAAATCATATAAATATTTGCTTCCGCGCTCGAATTTTATGATTTTTCATCATAATTTAGGTAAAAGAAAACATTGCAACAAGAAAATTGCTATTTCAAGCTTACAATATACAACGTATTCATCAAAGATAGGTAAAATCTTACTTTTTTTTGTAAAAAATTATATAAATATTTGCTTCCGCGCTCGAATTTTATAATTTTTCATCATATTTTATGCATAGTATAGGTCCAAAAGCATGTTTATGAACGTTTTAACAAAAATATCCATTTCAAAAATATGTAAAATCTGACTTTATTTTTGTAAAAAATCATATAAATATTTGCTTCCGCGCCCGAATTTTATGATTTTTTATCATAATTTAGGTAAAAGAAAACATTGCAACAAGAAAATTGCTATTTCAAGTGTGGTAGGTATTCTAGAATCCAGCCAATGAAGCTTCCAATAAACAACGTATTCATCAAAAATAGGTAAAATCTGACTTTTTTTTTGTAAAAAATCATATAAATATTTGTTTGCGCGCCCGAATTTTATAATTTTTCATCATATTTTATCCGCAGTATAGGTCCAAAAGCATGTTTATGAATGTTTTAACAAAAATATCCATTTCAAGAATAGGAAAAAATCTGACTTTATTTTTGTAAAAAATCATATAAATATTTGCTTCCGCGCCCGAATTTTATGATTTTTCATCATAATTTAGGTAAAGGAAAACATTGCAACAAGAAAATTGCAATTTCAAGTGTGGTAGGTATTCACGAATCCAGCAAATGAAGCCTACAATAAACAACGTATTCATCAAAAATAGGTAAAATCTGACTTTATTTTTGAAAAAAATTATATAAATATTTGCTTCCGCGCTCGAATTTTATAATTTTTCATCATATTTTTTCCATAGTATAGGTCCAAAAGCATGTTTATGAACGTTTTAACAAAAAATATCCATTTGAAAAATATGTAAAATCTGACTTTATTTTTGTAAAAAATCATATAAATATTTGCTTCCGCGCCCCGAATTTTATGATTTTTCATCTTATTATAGCTAAAAGAAAACATTGCAACAAGAAAAATTGCTATTTTAAGTGTGGTTAGGTATTCTAGAATCCAGCCATGTAGCTTACAATATACAACGTATTCATCAAAAATAGGTAAAATCTGACTTTTTTTTTTGTAAAAAATCATATAAATATTTGTTTGCGCGCCCGAATTTTATAATTTTTCATCATATTTTATCCGCAATATAGGTCCAAAAGCATGTTTATGAATGTTTTAACAAAAATATCCATTTCAAGAATAGGAAAAATCTGACTTTATTTTTGTAAAAAATCATATAAATATTTGCTTCCGCGCCCGAATTTTATGATTTTTTATCATATTTTAGCTAAAAGAAAACATTGCAACAAGAAAATTGCTATTTCAAGCGTGTTAGGTATTCTAGAATCCAGCCCATGTAGCTTACAATATACAACGTATTCATCAAAAATAGGTAAAATCTGACTTTTTTTTTGTAAAAAATCATATAAATATTTGCTCCGCGCCCGAATTTTATAATTTTTTCATCGTATATTATCCACAGTATAGGTCCAAAAGCATGTTTATGAATGTTTTAACAAAAATATCCATTTAAAGAATAGGTAAAATCTGACTTTATTGTTGTAAAAAAATCATATAAATATTTGCTTCCGCGCCCGAATTTTATGATTTTTCATCATAATTTAGGTAAAAGAAAACATTGCAACAAGAAAATTGCTATTTCAAGTGTGGTAGGTATTCTAAAATCCAGCCAATGAAGCTTACAATATACAACGTATTCATCAAAAATAGTTAAAATCTGACTTCTTTTTCGTAAAAAATCATATAAATATTTGTTTGCGCGCCCGAATTTTATAATTTTTTTCATCATATTTTATCCGCAGTATAGGTCCAAAAGCATGTTTATGAACGTTTTAACAAAAATATCCATTTCAAAAATATGTAAAATCTGACTTTATTTTTGTAAAAAAATCATATAAATATTTGCTTCCGCGCCCCGAATTTTATGATTTTTCATCATATTTTAGCTAAAAGAAAACATTGCAACAAGATAATTGCTATTTCAAGTGTGGTAGGTATTCTAGAATCCAGCCAATGAAGCTTACAATATACAACGTATTCATCAAAAATAGGTAAAATCTGACTTTATTTTTGTAAAAAATTATATAAATATTTGCTTCCGCGCTCGAATTTTATAATTTTTCATCATATTTTATCCATAGTATAGGTCCAAAAGCATGTTTATGAACGTTTTAACAAAAATATCCATTTCAAATATATGTAAAATCTGACTTTATTTTTGTGAAAAATCATATAAATATTTACTTCCGCGCCCGAATTTTATGATTTTTCATCATATTTTAGCTAAAAGAAAACATTGCAACAAGAAAATTGCTATTTCAAGTGTGTTAGGTATTCTAGAATCCAGCCCATTTAGCTTACAATATACAACGTATTCATCAAAGATAGGTAAAATCTGACTTTTTTTTTGTAAAAAATCATATAAATATTTGTTTGCGCGCCCGAATTTTATAATTTTTCATCATATTTTATCCGCAGTATAGGTCCAAAAGCATGTTTATGAATGTTTTAACAAAAATATCCATTTCAAGAATAGGAAAAATCTGTCTTTATTTTTGTAAAAAAATCATATAAATATTTACTTCCGCGCCCGAATTTTATGATTTTTCATCATGTTTTAGCTAAAAGAAAACATTGCAACAAAAAAATTGCTATTTCAAGTGTGTTAGGTATTCTAGAATCCAGCGCATGTAGCTTACAATATACAACGTTTTTATCTAAAATAGGTAAAATCTGACTTTATTTTTGTAAAAAATCATATAAATATTTGCTTCCGCGCCCGAATTTTATGATTTTTCATCATAATTTAGGTAAAAGAAAACATTGCAACAAGAAAATTGCTATTTCAAGTGTGGTAGGTATTCTAGAATCCAGTCAATGAAG
Organism: Stenolophus ochropezus; assembly: GCA_035578165.1. Taxonomy (NCBI): domain Eukaryota; kingdom Metazoa; phylum Arthropoda; class Insecta; order Coleoptera; family Carabidae; genus Stenolophus; species Stenolophus ochropezus. Next base: position 22,842 of record JAQOWZ010000455.1, read on the forward strand.
CTTACAATATACAACGTATTCATCAAAAATAGGTAAAATCTGACTTTTTTTTGTAAAAAATCATATAAATATTTGCTTCCGCGCCCGAATTTTATAATTTTTCATTATATTTTATCCACAGTATAGGTTTAAAGGCATGTTTATGAATGTATTAACAAAATATCCATTTCAAGAATAGGTAAAAATCTGAGTTTATTTTTGTAAAAAATCATATAAATATTTGCTTCCGCGCCCGAATTTTATGATTTTTCATCATAATTTCTGTAAAAGAAAACATTGCAACAAGAAAATTGCTATTTCAAGTGTGGTAAGTATTCTAGAATCCAGCCAATGACGCTTACAATATACAACGTATTCATCAAAAATAGGTAAAATCTGACTTTATTTTTGTAAAAAATTATATAAATATTTGCTTCCGCGCTCGAATTTTATAATTTTTCATCATATTTTATCCATAGTATAGGTATAAAAGCATGTTTATGAACGTTTTAACTAAAATATCCATTTAAAAAATATGTAAAACCTGACTTTATTTTTGTAAAAAATCATATAAATATTTGCTTCCGCGCCCGAATTTTATGATTTTTCATCATATTTTAGCTAAAAGAAAACATTGCAACAAGAAAATTGCTATTTCAAGTGTGTTAGGTGATCTTGAATCCAGCCCATGTAGCTTACAATATACAAGGTATTCATCAAAAATAGGTAAAATCTGACTTTTTTTTGTAAAAAATCATATAAATATTTGTTTGCGCGCCCGAATTTTATAATTTTTCATCATATTTTATCCGCAGTATAGGTCCAAAAGCATGTTTATGAATGTTTTAACAAAAATATCCATTTCAAGAATAGGAAAAAATCTGACTTTATTTTTGTAAAAAATCATATAAATATTTGCTTCCGCGCCCGAATTTTATGATTTTTCATCGTATTTTAGGTAAAAGAAAACATTGCAACAAGAAAATTGCTATTTCAAGTGTGTTAGGTATTCTAGAATCCAGCCCATGTTGCTTACAATATACAACGTATTCATCAAAAATAGGTAAAATCTGACATTTTTTTGTAAAAAACCATATAAATATTTTTTTTCCGCGCTCGAATTTTATAATTTTTCATCATAGTTTATCCACAGTATAGGTCCAAAAGCATGTTTATGAATGTTTTAACAAAAATATCCATTTCAAGAATAGGTAAAATCTGACTTTATTATTGTAAAAAATCATATAAATATTTGCTTCCGCGCCCAAACTTTATGATTTTTCAACATAATTTAGGTAAAAGAAAACATTGCAACAAGAAAATTGCTATTTCAAGTGTGTTAGGTATTCTAGAATCCAGCCCATGTAGCCTACAATATACAACAATTTTATCTAAAATAGGTAAAATCTGACTTAATTTTTGTAAAAAATCATATAAATATTTGCTTCCGCGCCCGAATTTTATGATTTTTCATCATATTTTAGCTAAAAGAAAACATTGCAACAAGAAAATTGCTATTTCAAGTGTGTTAGGTATTCTAGAATCCAGCCCATGTAGCTTACAATATACAACGTATTCATCAAAAATAGTTAAAATCTGACTTTTTTTTGTAAAAAATCTTATAAATATTTGCTTCCGCGCCCGAATTTTATAATTTTTCATCATATTTTATCCATAGTATAGGTCCAAAAGCATGTTTATGAATGTATTAACAAAAATATCCATTGCAAGAATATGTAAAATCTGACTTTATTTTTGTAAAAAATCATATGAATATTTGCTTCCGCGCTCGAATTTTATGATTTTTCATCATAATTTAGGTAAAAGAAAACATTGCAACAAGAAAATTGCTATTTCAAGCTTACAATATACAACGTATTCATCAAAGATAGGTAAAATCTTACTTTTTTTTGTAAAAAATTATATAAATATTTGCTTCCGCGCTCGAATTTTATAATTTTTCATCATATTTTTATGCATAGTATAGGTCCAAAAGCATGTTTATGAACGTTTTAACAAAAATATCCATTTCAAAAATATGTAAAATCTGACTTTATTTTTGTAAAAAATCATATAAATATTTGCTTCCGCGCCCGAATTTTATGATTTTTTATCATAATTTAGGTAAAAGAAAACATTGCAACAAGAAAATTGCTATTTCAAGTGTGGTAGGTATTCTAGAATCCAGCCAATGAAGCTTCCAATAAACAACGTATTCATCAAAAATAGGTAAAATCTGACTTTTTTTTGTAAAAAATCATATAAATATTTGTTTGCGCGCCCGAATTTTATAATTTTTCATCATATTTTATCCGCAGTATAGGTCCAAAAGCATGTTTATGAATGTTTTAAACAAAAATATCCATTTCAAGAATAGGAAAAAAATCTGACTTTATTTTTGTAAAAAATCATATAAATATTTGCTTCCGCGCCCGAATTTTATGATTTTTCATCATATGTTAGCTAAAAGAAAAACATTGCAACAAGAAAATTGCTATTTCAAGTGTGTTAGGTATTCTAGAATCCAACCCATGTAGCTTACAGTATACAACGTATTCATCAAAAATAGGTAAAATCTGACTTTCTTTTGTAAAAAATCATATAAATATTTGCTTCCGCGCCCAAATTTTATAATTTTTACATCATATTTTATCCACAGTATAGGTCCAAAAGCATGTTTATAAATGTTTTAACAAAAATATCCATTTCAAGAATAGGTAAAATCTGACTTTATTTTTGTAAAAAAATCATATAAATATTTGCTTCCGCGCCCGAATTTTATGATTTTTCATCATAATTTAGGAAAAAGAAAACATTGCAAGAAGAAAATTGCTATTTCAAGTGTGGTAGGTATTCTAGAATCCAGCCAATGAAGCTTACAATATACAACGTATTCATCAAAGATAGGTAAAATCTGACTTTATTTTTGTAAAAAATTATATAAATATTTGCTTCCGCGCTCGAATTTTATAATTTTTCATCATATTTTTTCCATAGTATAGGTCCAAAAGCATGTTTATGAACGTTTTAACAAAAATATCCATTTGAAAAATATGTAAAATCTGACTTTATTTTTGTAAAAAATCATATAAATATTTGCTTCCGCGCCCGAATTTTATGATTTTTTATCATATTTTAGCTAAAAGAAATCATTGCAACAAGAAAATTGCTATTTCAAGTGTGTTAGGTATACTAGAATCCAGCCCATGTAGCTTACAATATATAACGTATTCATCAAAAATAGGTAAAATCTGACTTTTTTTTGTAAAAAATCATATAAATATTTGCTTCCGCGCCCGAATTTTATAATTTTTCATCATATTTTACCCACAGTATAGGTCCAAAAGCATGTTTATGAATGTTTTAACAAAAATATCCATTTCAAGAATAGGTAAAATCTGACTTTATTTTTGTAAAAAATCATATAAATATTTGCTTCCGCGCCCGAATTTTATGATTTTTCATCATATTTTAGCTAAAAGAAAACATTGCAACAAGAAAAATTGCTATTTCAAGTGTGTTAGGTATTCTAGAATCCAGCCCATGTAGCTTACAATATACAACGTATTCATCAAAAATAGGTAAAATCTGACTTTTTTTTTGTAGAAAATCATATAAGAATTTGCTTCCGCGCCCGAATTTTATAATTTTTTATCATATTTTACCCACAGTATAGGTCCAAAAGCATGTTAATGAATGTATTAACAAAAATATCCATTTCAAGAATATGTAAAATCTGACTTTATTTTTGAAAAAAATCATATAAATATTTGCTTCCGCGCCCGAATTTTATGAATTTTCATCATAATTTAGGTAAAAAAAAACATTGCAACAAGAAAATTGCTATTTCAAGCGTGGTAGGTTTTCTAGAATCCAGCCAATGAAGCTTACAATATACAACGTATTCATCAAAAATAGGTAAAATTTGATTTTATTTTTGTAAAAATTATATAAATATTTGCTTCCGCTCTCGAATTTTATAATTTTTCATCATATTTTATCCATAGTATAGGTCCAAAAGCATATTTATGAACGTTTTAACAAAAATATCCATTTAAAAAATATGTAAAATCTGACTTTATTTTTGTAAAAAATCATATAAATATTTGCTTCCCCGCCCGAATTTTATGTTTTTTCATCATATTATAGCTAAAAGTAAACATTGCAACAAGAAAATTGCTATTTCAAGTGTGTTAGGTATTCTAGAATCCAGCCCATGTAGCTTACAATATACAATGTATTCATCAAAAATAGGTAAAATCTGATTTTTTTTTGTAAAAAATCATATAAATATTTGTTTGCGCGCCCGTATTTTATAATTTTTCATCACATTTTATCCGCAGTATAGGTCCAAAAGCATGTTTATGAATGTTTTAACAAAAATATCCATTTCAAGAATAGGAAAAATCTGACTTTATTTTTGTAAAAAATCATATAAATATTTGCTTCCGCGCCGGAAATTTATAATTTTTCATCATATTTTATCCACAGTATAGGTCAAAAGCATGTTTATGAATGTATTAACAAAAATATCCATTTGAAGAATAGGAAAAAATCTGACTTTATTTTTGTAAAAAATCATATAAATATTTGCTTCCGCGCCCAAATTTTTGGAATTTTCATCATAATTTAGGTAAAAGAAAACATTGCAACAAGAAAATTGCTATTTCAAGTGTGGTAGGTATTCTACAATCCAGCCAATGAACCTTACAATATACAACGTATTCATCAAAAATAGGTAAAATCTGACTTTATTTTTGTAAAAAATTATATAAATATTTGCTTTCGGGCTCGAATTTTATAATTTTTCATCATATTTTTTCCATAGTATAGGTCCAAAAGCATGTTTATGAACGTTTTAACAAAAAATATCCATTTGAAAAATATGTAAAATCTGACTTTATTTTTGTAAAAAAATCATATAAATATTTGCTTCCGCGCCCGAATTTTATGATTTTTCATCATATTTTAGCTAAAAGAAAACATTGCAACAAGAAAATTGCTATTTCAAGTGTGTTAGGTATTCTACAATCCAGCCCATGTAGCTTACAATATACAACGTATTTATCAAAAATAGGTAAAATATGACTTTTTTTTTGTAAAAAATCATATAAATATTTGTTTGCGCGCCCGAATTTTATAATTTTTCATCATATTTTATCCGCAATATAGGTCCAAAAGCATGTTTATGAATGTTATAACAAAAATATTCAATTCAAGGATAGGAAAAATTTGACTTTATTTTTGTAAAAAATCATATAATTATTTGCTTCCGCGCCCGAATTTTTGAATTTTTGATCATATTTTAGCTAAAAGAAAACATTGCAACAAGAAAATTTGCTATTTCAAGTGTATTAGGTATTCTAGAATCCCAGCCCATGTAGCTTACAATATACAACGTATTCATCAAAAATAGGTAAAATCTGACTTTTTTTTGTAAAAGATCATATAAAAATTTGCTTCCGCGCCCGAATTTTATAATTTTTCATCGTATATTATCCACAGTATAGGTCCAAAAGCATGTTTATGAATGTTTTTAACAAAAATATCCATTTCAAGAATAGGTAAAATCTGACTTTATTTTTGTAAAAAATTATATAAATATTTGCTTCTGCGCTCGAATTTTATGATTTTTCATCATAATTTAGGTAAAAGAAAACATTGCAACAAGATAATTGCTATTTCAAGTGTGGTAGGTATTCTCGAATCCAGCCAATGAAGCTTACAATATACAACGTATTCATCAAAAATAGGTAAAATCTGAATTTTTTTTTGTAAAAAATCATATAAATATTAGCTTCCGCGCCCGAATACTATAATTTTTCATCATATTTTATCCACAGTATAGGTCCAAAAGCATGTTTATGAATGTTTTAAAAAAATTATCCATTTCAAGAATATGTAAAATCTGACTTTATTTTTGTAAAAAATCATATAAATATTTGCTTCCGCGCCCGAATTTTATGATTTTTCATCATAATTTAGGTAAAAGAAAACATTGCAAAAGAAAATTGCTATTTCAAGTGTGGTAGGTATTCTAGAATCCAGCCAATGAAGCTTACAATATACAACGTATTCATCAAAAATAGGTAAAAATCTGACTTTTTTTTTGTAAAAAATCATATAAATATTTGCTTCCGCGCCCGAATTTTATGATTTTTCATCATAATAGAGGTAAAAAAAAACATTGCAACAAGAAAATTGCTATTTCAAGTGTGGTAGGTTTTTCTAGAATCCAGCCAATGAAGCTTACAATATACAACGTATTCATCAAAAACAGGTAAAATCTGACTTTTTTTTTGTAAGAAATCATATAAATATTTGCTTCCGCGCCCGAATTTTATGATTTTTCTACATAATTTAGGTAAAGGAAAACATTGCAACAAGAAAATTGCTATTTTAAGTGTGGTAGGTATTCTCGAATCCAGCCAATGAAGCTTACAATATACAACGTATTCATCAAAAATAGGTAAATTCTGACTTTTTTTTTTGTAAAAAATCATATAAATATTTGCTTCCGCGCCCGAATACTATAATTTTTCATCATATTTTATCCACAGTATAGGTCCAAAGCATGTTTATGAATGTTTTAACAAAAATATCCATTTCAAGAATAGGTAAAATCTGACTTTATTATTGTAAAAAATTATATATATATTTGCTTTCGCGCCCGAATTTATGATTTTTTATCATAATTTAGGTAAAAGAAAACATTGCAACAAGAAAATTGCTATTTCAAGTGTGGTAGGTATTCTAGAGTCCAGCCAATGAAGCTTACAATATACAACGTATTCATCAAAGATAGGTAAAATCTGACTTTTTTTTGTAAAAAATCATATAAATATTTGCTTCCGCGCCCGAATTTTATAATTTTTCATCATATTTTATCCACAGTATAGGTCCAAAAGCATGTTTATGAATGTATTAACAAAAATATCCATTTCAAGAATATGTAAAATCTGACTTTATCTTTGTAAAAAATCATTTGAATATTTGCTTCCGCGCCCGAATTTTATGATTTTTTATCATATTTTAGCTAAAAGAAAACATTGCAACAAGAAAATTGCTATTTCAAGTGTGTTAGGTATACTAGAATCCAGCCCATGTAGCTTACAATATATAACGTATTCATCAAAAATAGGTAAAATCTGACTTTTTTTTGTAAAAAATCATATAAATATTTGCTTCCGCGCCCGAATTTTATAATTTTTCATCATATTTTACCCACAGTATAGGTCCAAAAGCATGTTTATGAATGTTTTAACAAAAATATCCATTTTAAGAATAGGTAAAATCTGACTTTATTTTTGTAAAAAATCATATAAATATTTGCTTCCGCGCCCGAATTTTATGATTTTTCATCATATTTTAGCTAAAAGAAAACATTGCAACAAGAAAATTGCTATTTCAAGTGTGTTAGGTATTCTAGAATCCAGCCCATGTAGCTTACAATATACAAACGTATTCATCAAAAATAGGTAAAATCTGACTTTTTTTGTAGAAAATCATATAAATATTTGCTTCCGCGCCCCGAATTTTATAATTTTTCATCATATTTTACCCACAGTATAGGTCCAAAAGCATGTTTATGAATGTTTTAACAAAAATATCCATTTAAAGAATAGGTAAAATCTGACTTTATTTTTGTAAAAAATCATATAAATATTTGCTTCCGCGCCCGAATTTTATGAATTTTCATCATAATTTAGGAAAAAGAAAACATTGCAATAAGAAAATTGCTATTTCAAGTGTGGTAGGTATTCTAGAATCCACCCAATGAAGCTTACAATATACAACGTATTCATCAAAAATAGGTAAAATCTGACTTTATTTTTGAAAAAAATTATATAAATATTTGCTTCCGCGCTCGAATTTTATAATTTTTCATCATATTTTTTCCATAGTATAGGTCCAAAAGCATGTTTATGAACGTTTTAACAAAAAATATCCATTTGAAAAATATGTAAAATCTGACTTTATTTTTGTAAAAAATCATATAAATATTTGCTTCCGCGCCCGAATTTTATGATTTTTCATCATATTTTAGCTAAAAGAAAACATTGCAACAAGAAAATTGCTATTTCAAGTGTGTTAGGTATTCTACAATCCAGCCCATGTAGCTTACAATATACAACGTATTTATCAAAAATAGGTAAAATATGACTTTTTTTTTGTAAAAAATCACAATAAATATTTGTTTGCGCGCCCGAATTTTATAATTTTTCATCATATTTTATCCGCAATATTGGTCCAAAAGCATGTTTATGAATGTTATAACAAAAATATTCATTTCAAGGATAGGAAAAATCTGACTTTATTTTTGTAAAAAATCATATAATTATTTGCTTCCGCGCCCGAATTTTTGAATTTTTGATCATATTTTAGCTAAAAGAAAACATTGCAACAAGAAAAATGCTATTTCAAGTGTATTAGGTATTCTAGAATCCAGCCCATGTAGCTTACAATATACAACGTATTCATCAAAAATAGGTAAAATCTGACTTTTTTTTTGTAAAAAATCATATAAAAATTTGCTTCCGCGCCCGAATTTTATAATTTTTCATCGTATATTATCCACAGTATAGGTCCAAAAGCATGTTTATGAATGTTTTAACAAAAATATCCATTTCAAGAATAGGTAAAATCTGACTTTATTTTTGTAAAAAATCATATAAATATTTGCTTCTGCGCCCGAATTTTATGATTTTTCATCATAATTTAGGTAAAAGAAAACATTGCAACAAGATAATTGCTATTTCAAGTGTGGTAGGAATTCTCGAATCCAGCCAATGAAGCTTACAATATACAACGTATTCATCAAAAATAGGTAAAATCTGAATTTTTTTTTGTAAAAAAATCATATAAATATTAGCTTCCGCGCCCGAATACTATAATTTTTCATCATATTTTATCCACAGTATAGGTCCAAAAGCATGTTTATGAATGTTTTAACAAAATTATCCATTTCAAGAATATGTAAAATCTGACTTTATTTTTGTAAAAAATCATATAAATATTTGCTTCCGCGCCCGAATTTTATGATTTTTCATCATAATTTAGGTAAAAGAAAACATTGCAAAAGAAAATTGCTATTTCAAGTGTGGTAGGTATTCTAGAATCCAGCCAATGAAGCTTACAATATACAACGTATTCATCAAAAATAGGTAAAATCTGACTTTTTTTTTGTAAAAAATCATATAAGTATTTGCTTCCGCGCCCGAATTTTATGATTTTTCATCATAATAGAGGTAAAAAAAACATTGCAACAAGAAAATTGCTATTTCAAGTGTGGTAGGTTTTCTAGAATCCAGCCAATGAAGCTTACAATATACAAACGTATTCATCAAAAACAGGTAAAATCTGACGTTTTTTTTGTAAGAAATCATATAAATATTTGCTTCCGCGCTTGAATTTTATTTTTCATCATAATTTAGGTAAAGGAAAACATTGCAACAAGAAAATTGCTATTTCATGTGTGGTAGGTATTCACGAATCCAGCCAATGAAGCCTACAATAAACAACGTATTCATCAAAAATAGGTAAAATCTGACTTTATTTTTGAAAAAAAATTATATAAGTGTGTTAGGTATTCTACAATCCAGCCCATGTAGCTTACAATATACAACGTATTTATCAAAAATAGGTAAAATATGACTTTTTTTTTGTAAAAAATCATATAAATATTAGCTTCCGCGCCCGAATACTATAATTTTTCATCATATTTTATCCACAGTATAGGTCCAAAAGCATGTTTATGAATGTTTTAACAAAATTATCCATTTCAAGAATATGTAAAATCTGACTTTATTTTTGTAAAAAATCATATAAATATTTGCTTCCGCGCCCGAATTTTATGATTTTTTATCATATTTTAGCTAAAAGAAAACATTGCAACAAGAAAATTGCTATTTCAAGTGTGTTAGGTATACTAGAATCCAGCCCATGTAGCTTACAATATATAACGTATTCATCAAAAATAGGTAAAAATCTGACTTTTTTTTGTAAAAAATCATATAAATATTTGCTTCCCGCGCCCGAATTTTATAATTTTTCATCATATTTTACCCACAGTATAGGTCCAAAAGCATGTTTATGAATGTTTTAACAAAAATATCCATTTCAAGAATAGGTAAAATCTGACTTTATTTTTGTAAAAAATCATATAAATATTTGCTTCCGCGCCCGAATTTTATGATTTTTCATCATATTTTAGCTAAAAGAAAACATTGCAACAAGAAAATTGCTATTTCAAGTGTGTTAGGTATTCTAGAATCCAGCCCATGTAGCTTACAATATACAACGTATTCATCAAAAATAGGTAAAATCTGACTTTTTTTTGTAGAAAATCATATAAATATTTGCTTCCGCGCCCGAATTTTATCATTTTTCATCATATTTTACCCACAGTATAGGTCCAAAAGCATGTTTATGAATATTTTAACAAAAATATCCATTTCAAGAATAGGTAAAATCTGACTTTATTTTTTGTAAAAAATCATATAAATATTTGCTTCCGCGCCCAAATTTTATGAATTTTCATCATAATTTAGGAAAAAGAAAACATTGCAATAAGAAAATTGCTATTTCAAGTGTGGTAGGTATTCTAGAATCCACCCAATGAAGCTTACAATATACAACGTATTCATCAAAAATAGGTAAAATCTGACTTTATTTTTGAAAAAAATTATATAAATATTTGCTTCCGCGCTCGAATTTTATAATTTTTCATCATATTTTTTCCATAGTATAGGTCCAAAAGCATGTTTATGAACGTTTTAACAAAAAATATCCATTTGAAAAATATGTAAAATCTGACTTTATTTTTGTAAAAAATCATATAAATATTTGCTTCCGCGCCCGAATTTTATGATTTTTCATCATATTTTAGCTAAAAGAAAACATTGCAACAAGAAAATTGCTATTTCAAGTGTGTTAGGTATTCTACAATCCAGCCCATGTAGCTTACAATATACAACGTATTTATCAAAAATAGGTAAAATATGACTTTTTTTTTGTAAAAAATCATATAAATATTGTTTGCGCGCCCGAATTTTATAATTTTTCATCATATTTTATCCGCAATATAGGTCCAAAAGCATGTTTATGAATGTTTATAACAAAAATATTCATTTCAAGGATAGGAAAAAATCTGACTTTATTTTTGTGAAAAATCATATAAATATTTACTTCCGCGCCCGAATTTTATGATTTTTTATCATATTTTAGCTAAAAGAAAACATTGCAACAAGAAAATTGCTATTTAAAGCGTGTTAGGTATTCTAGAATCCAGCCCATGTAGCTTACAATATACAACGTATTCATCAAAAATAGGTAAAATCTGACTTTTTTTTTGTAAAAAATCATATAAATATTTGCTTCCGCGCCCGAATTTTTATGATTTTTCATCATAATTTAGGTAAAAGAAAACATTGCAACAAGAAAATTGCTATTTCAAGTGTGGTAGGTATTCTCGAATCCAGCCAATGAAGCTTACAATATACAACGAATTCATCAAAAATAGGTAAAATCTGAATTTTTTTTTGTAAAAAATCATATAAATATTAGCTTCCGCGCCCGAATACTATAATTTTTCAACATCTTTTATCCACAGTATAGGTCCAAAAGCATGTTTATAAATGTTTTAACAAAATTATCCATTTCAAGAATATGTAAAATCTGACTTTATATTTGTAAAAAATCATATAAATATTTGCTTCCGCGCCCGAATTTTATGATTTTTCATCATATTTTAGCTAAAAGAAAACATTGCAACAAGAAAATTGCTATTTCAAGTGTGTTAGGTATTCTAGAATCCAGCCCATGTAGCTTACAATATACAACGTATTCATCAAAAATAGGTAAAATCTGACTTTTTTTTTGTAAAAAATCATATAAATATTTGTTTGCGCGCCCGAATTTTATAATTTTTCATCATATTTTATCCGCAATATAGGTCCAAAAGCATGTTTATGAATGTTTTAACAAAAATATCCATTTCAAGAATAGGAAAAATCTGACTTTATTTTTGTAAAAAATCATATAAATATTTGCTTCGGCGCCCGAATTTTATGATTTTTATCATATTTTAGCTAAAAGAAAACATTGCAACAAGAAAATAGCTATTTCAAGTGTGTTAGGTATTCTAGAATCCAGCCCATGTAGCTTACAATATACAACGTATTCATCAAAAATAGGTAAAATCTGACTTTTTTTTGTAAAAAATCATATAAATATTTGCTTCCGCGCCCGAATTTTATAATTTTTCATCGTATATTATCCACAGTATAGGTCCAAAAGCATGTTTATGAATGTTTTAACAAAAATATCCATTTAAAGAATAGGTAAAATCTGACTTTATTTTTGTAAAAAATCATATAAATATTTGCTTCCGCGCCCGAATTTTATGATTTTTCATCATAATTTAGGTAAAAGAAAACAGTGCAACAAGAAAATTGCTATTTCAAGTGTGGTAGGTATTCTCGAATCCAGCCAATGAAGCTTACAATATACAACGTATTCATCAAAAATAAGTAAAATCTGAATTTTTTTTTGTAAAAAATCATATAAATATTAGCTTCCGCGCCCGAATACTATAATTTTTCATCATATTTTATCCACAGTATAGCTCCAAAAGCATGTTTATGAATGTTTTAACAAAATTATCCATTTCAAGAATATGTAAAATCTGACTTTATTTTTGTAAAAAATCATATAAATATTTGCTTCCGCGCCCGAATTTTATGATTTTTCAGCATAATTTAGGTAAAAGAAAACATTGCAACAAGAAAATTGCTATTTCAAGTGTGGTAGGTATTTCTAGAATCCAGCCAATGAAGCTTACAATATACAACGTATTCATCAAAAATAGGTAAAATCTGACTTTTTTTTTGGTAAAAAAATCATATAAATATTTGCTTCCGCGCCCGAATTTTATGATTTTTCATCATAATAGAGGTAAAAAAAAACATTGCAACAAGAAAATTGCTATTTCAAGTGTGGTAGGTGTTCTAGAATCCAGCCAATGAAGCTTACAATATACAACGTATTCATCAAAAACAGGTAAAATCTGACTTTTTTTTTGTAAGAAATCATATAAATATTTGCTTCCGCGCCCGAATTTTATGATTTTTCATCATAATTTAGGGAAAGGAAAACATTGCAACAAGAAAATTGCTATTTCAAGTGTGGTAGGTATTCTCGAATCCAGCCAATGAAGCTTACAATATACAACGTATTCATCAAAAAATAGGTAAATTCTGACTTTTTTTTGTAAAAAATCATATAAATATTTGCTTCCGCGCCCGAATACTATAATTTTTCATCATATTTTATCCACAGTATAGGTCCAAAAGCATGTTTATGAATGTTTTAACAAAAATATCCATTTCAAGAATAGGTAAAATCTGACTTTATTATTGTAAAAAATTATATATATATTTGCTTTCGCGCCCGAATTTTATGATTTTATAATTTAGGTAAAAGAAAACATTGCAACAAGAAAATTGCTATTTCAAGTGTGGTAGGTATTCTAGAATCCAGCCAATGAAGCTTACAATATACAACGTATTCATCAAAGATAGGTAAAATCTGACTTTTTTTTGTAAAAAATCATATAAATATTTGCTTCCGCGCCCGAATTTTATAATTTTTCATCATATTTTATCCACAGTATAGGTCCAAAAGCATGTTTATGAATGTATTAACAAAAATATCCATTTCAAGAATATGTAAAATCTGACTTTATCTTTGTAAAAAATCATATGAATATTTGCTTCCGCGCCCGAATTTTATGATTTTTCATTATATTTTAGCTAAAAGAAAACATTGCAACAAGAAAATTGCTATTTCAAGTGTGTTAGGTATTGTAGAATCCAGCCCATGTAGCTTACAATATACAACTTATTCATCAAAGATAGGTAAAATCTGACTTTTTTTTTGTAAAAAATCATATAAAAATTTGTTTGCGCGGCCGAATTTTAAAATTTTTTATCATATTTTATCCGCAGTATAGGTCCAAAAGCATGTTTATGAATGTTTTAACAAAAATATCCATTTCAAGAATAGGAAAAAATCTGACTATTTTTGTAAAAAATCATAAATATTTGCTTCCGCGCCCGAATTTTATGATATTTCATCATATATTAGCTAAAAGAAAACATTGCAACAAGAAAATTGCTATTTCAAGTGTGTTAGGTATTCTGGAATCCAGCCCATGTAGCTTACAATTTACAACGTATTCATAAAAAATAGGTAAAATCTGACTTTTTTTTTGTAAAAAATCATATAAATATTTGCTTCCGCGCCCGAATTTTATAATTTTTCATCGTATATTATCCACAGTATAGGTCCAAAAGCATGTTTATGAATGTTTTAACAAAAATATCCATTTCAAGAATAGGTAAAATCTGACTTTATTTTTGTAAAAAATCATATAAATATTTGCTTCCGAGCCCGAATTTTATGATTTTTCATAATAATTTAGGTAAAAGAAAACATTGCAACAAGAAAATTGCTATTTCAAGTGTGGTAGGTATTCTAGAATCCAGCCAATGAAGCTTACAATATACAACGTAATCATCAAAAATAGGTAAAATCTGACTTTATTTTTGTAAAAATTATATAAATATTTGCTTCCGCGCTCGAATTTTATAATTTTTCATCATATTTTATCCATAGTATAGGTCCAAAAGCATATTTATGAACATTTTAACAAAAATATCCATTTCAAATATATGTAAAATCTGACTTTATTTTTGTAAAAAATCATATAAATATTTGCTTCCGCGCCCGAATTTTATGATTTTTCATCATATATTAGCTAAAAGTAAACATTGCAACAAGAAAATTGCTATTTCAAGTGTGTTAGGTATTCTAGAATCCAGCCCATGTAGCTTACAATATACAACGTATTCATCAAAAATAGATAAAATCTGACTTTTTTTTGTAAAAAATCATATAAATATTTGTTTGCGCGCCCGAATTTTATAATTTTTCATCATATTTTATCCGCAGTATAGGTCCAAAAGCATGATTATGAATGTTTTAACAAAAATATCCATTTCAAGAATAGGAAAAATCTGACTTTATTTTTTTAAAAAATTATATAAATATTTGCTTCCGCGCCCGAATTTTATGATATTTCATCATATATTAGGTAAAAGAAAACATTGCAACAAGAAAATTGCTATTTCAAGTGTGTTAGGTATTCTGGAATCCAGCCCATGTAGCTTACAATTTACAACGTATTCATCAAAAATAGGTAAAATCTGACTTTTTTTGTAAAAAATCATATAAATATTTGCTTCCGCGCCCGAATTTTATAATTTTTCATCATATATTATCCACAGTATAGGTCCAAAAGCATGTTTATGAAAGTTTTAACAAAAATATCCATTTCAAGAATAGGTAAAATCTGACTTTATTTTTGTAAAAAAATCATATAAATATTTGCTTCCGCGCCCGAATTTTATGATTTTTCATCATAATTTAGGTGAAAGAAAACATTGCAACAAGAAAATTGCTATTTTAAGTGTGGTAGGTATTCTAGAATCCAGCTAATGAAGCTTACAATATACAACGTATTCATCAAAAATAGGTAAAAAACTGACTCTATTTTTGAAAAAAATTATATAAATATTTGCTTCCGCGCTCGAATTTTATAATTTTTCATCATATTTTTTCCATAGTATAGGTCCAAAAGCATGTTTATGAACGTTTTAACAAAAATATCCATTTGCAAAATATGTAAAATCTGCCTTTATTTTTGTAAAAAATCATATAAATATTTGCTTCCGCGCCCGAATTTTATGATTTTTCATCATATTTTAGCTAAAAGAAAACATTGCAACAAGAAAATTGCTATTTCAAGTGTGTTAGGTATTCTAGAATCCAGCCCATGTAGCTTACAACATCCAACGTATTCATCAAAAATTGGTAAAATCTGACTTTTTTTTGTAAAAAATCATATAAATATTTGCTTCCGCGCCCGAATTTTATAATTTTTCATCGTATATTATCTACAGTATAGGTCCAAAAGCATGTTTATGAATGTTTTAACAAAAATATCCATTTCAAGAATAGGTAAAAATCTGACTTTATTATTGTAAAAAATTATATATATATTTGCTTTCGCGCCCGAATTTTATGATTTTATAATTTAGGTAAAAGAAAACATTGCAACAAGAAAATTGCTATTTCAAGTGTGGTAGGTATTCTAGAATCCAGCCAATGAAGCTTACAATATACAACGTATTCATCAAAGATAGGTAAAATCTGACTTTTTTTTGTAAAAAATCATATAAATATTTGCTTCCGCGCCCGAATTTTATAATTTTTCATCATATTTTATCCACAGTATAGGTCCAAAAGCATGTTTATGAATGTATTAACAAAAATATCCATTTCAAGAATATGTAAAATCTGACTTTATCTTTGTAAAAAATCATATGAATATTTGCTTCCGCGCCCGAATTTTATGATTTTTCATTATATTTTAGCTAAAAGAAAACATTGCAACAAGAAAATTGCTATTTCAAGTGTGTTAGGTATTGTAGAATCCAGCCCATGTAGCTTACAATATACTCTGAGATAGCGCGT
>JAQOWZ010000456.1:0-39361 GCA_035578165.1 Stenolophus ochropezus
CGCGCTATTTTATAATTTTTCATTATATTTTATCCATATTATAGGTCCAAAAGCATGTTTATGAATGTTTTAACCAAAATATCCATTTCAAAAATAGATAAAACCTGACTTTATTTTTGTAAAAAATAATATAAATATTTGCTTCCGCGCCCGAATTTTATGATTTTTTATTATATTTTAGCTAAAAGAAAACATTGCAACAAGAAAATTGCTATTTCAAGTGTGTTAGGTATTGTAGAATCCAGCTCATGTAGCTTACAATATACAACGTATTCATCAATAATAGGTAAAATCTGACTTTTTTTTGTAAAAAATCATATAAATATTTGCTTCCGCGCCCGAATTTTATAATTTTTCATCATATTTTATCCACAGTATAGGTCCAAAAGCATGTTTATGAATGTTTTAACAAAAATATCCATTTCAAAAATAGGTAAAATTTGACTTTATTTTTGTAAAAAATCATATAAATATTTGCTTCCGCGCCCGAATTTTATGATTTTTCATCATATTTTAGCAAAAAGAAAACATTGCAACAAGAAAATTGCTATTTCAAGTGTGTTAGGTATTCTAGAATCCAGCCCATGTAGCTTACAATATACAACGTATTCATCAAAAATAGGTAAAATCTGACTTTTTTTTTGTAAAAAATCATATAAATATTTTCTTCCGCGCACGAATTTGTTAATTTTTCATCATATTTTATCCACAGTATAGCTCCAAAAGCATGTTTATGAATATTTTAACAAAAATATCTATTTCAAGAATAGGTAAAATCTGACTTTATTTTTGTAAAAAATGATATAAATATTTGCTTCCGCGCTCGAATTTTATGATTTTTCATCATAATTTAGGTAAAAAAAACATTGCAACAAGAAAATTGCTATTTCAAGTGTGTTAGGTATTCTAGAATCCAGCCCATGTAGCTTACAATATACAATGTATTCATCAAACATAGGTAAAATCTGACTTTTTTTTTGTAAAAAATCATATATATATTTGCTTCCGCGCCCGAATTTTATAATTTTTTATTATATTTTATACACAGTATAGGTCAAAAGCATGTTTATGAATGTTTTAACAAAAATATCCAGTTCAAGTATAGGTAAAATCTAACTTTATTTTTGTAAAAAATCATATAAATATTTGCTTCCGCGCCCGAATTTTATAATTTTTCATTATATTTTAGCAAAAAGAAAACATTGCAACAAGAAAATTGCTATTTTAAGTGTGTTAGGTATTCTAGAATCCAGCTCATGTAGCTTACAATATACAACGTATTCATCAAAAATAGGTAAAATCTGACTTTTTTTTGTAAAAAATCATATAAATATTTTCTTCCGCGCACGAATTTGTTAATTTTTCATCATATTTTATAAACAGTATAGCTCCAAAAGCATGTTTATGAATATTTTAACAAAAATATCTATTTCAAGAATAGGTAAAATCTGACTTTATTTTTGTAAAAAATGATATAAATATTTGCTTCCGCGCTCGAATTTTATGATTTTTCATCATAATTTAGGTAAAAAAAAACATTGCAACAAGAAAATTACTATTTCAAGGGTGTTAGGTATTGTAGAATCCAGCCCATGTAGCTTACAATATACAACGTATTCATCAATAATAGGTAAAATCTGACTTTTTTTTGTAAAAAATCATATAAATATTTGCTTCCGCGCCCGAATTTAATTTTTTCATCATATTTTATCCACAGTATAGGTCCAAAAGCATGTTTATGAGTGTTTTAACAAAAATATCTATTTCAAAAATAGGTAAAATTTGACTTTATTTTTGTAAAAAATAATATAAATATTTGCTTCCGCGCCCGAATTTTATGATTTTTCATTATATTTTAGCAAAAAGAAAACATTGCAACAAGATAATTGCTATTTTAAGTGTGTTAGGTATTCTAGAATCCAGCCCATGTAGCTTACAATATACAACATATTCATCAAAAATAGGTAAAATCTGAATTTTTTTTTGTAAAAAATCATATAAATATTTGCTTTCGCGACCGAATTTTATAATTTTTCATCATATTTTTCCACAGTATAGGTCCAAAAGCATGTTTATGAATGTTTTAACAAAAATATCCATTTCTAGAATAGGTAAAATCTGACTTTATTTTTGTAAAATATCTTAAAATATTTGCTTCCGCGCCCGAATTTTATGATTTTTCATCATAATTTAGGTAAAAGAAAACATTGCAACAAGAAAATTGCTATTTCAAGTGTGGCAGGTATTCTAGAATCCAGCCAATGAAGCTTACAATATACAACGTATTCATCAAAAATACGTAAAATATGACTTTATTTTTGTAAAAAATCATATAAATATTTGCTTTCGCGTCCGAATTTTATAATTTTTCATTATATTTTATCCATATTATAGGTCCAAAAGCATGTTTATGAATGTTTTAACCAAAATATCCATTTCAAAAATAGGTAAAACCTGACTTTATTTTTGTAAAAAATAATATAAATATTTGCTTCCGCGCCCGAATTTTATGATTTTTCATTATATTTTAGCTAAAAGAAAACATTGCAACAAGAAAATTGCTATTTCAAGTGTGTTAGGTATTGTAGAATCCAGCTCATGTAGCTTACAATATACAACGTATTCATCAATAATAGGTAAAATCTGACTTTTTTTTGTAAAAAATCATATAAATATTTGCTTCCGCGCCCGAATTTTATAATTTTTCATCATATTTTATCCACAGTATAGGTCCAAAAGCATGTTTATGAATGTTTTAACAAAAATATCCATTTCAAAAATAGGTAAAATTTGACTTTATTTTTGTAAAAAATCATATAAATATTTGCTTCCGCGCCCGAATTTTATGATTTTTCATCATATTTTAGCAAAAAGAAAACATTGCAACAAGAAAATTGCTATTTCAAGTGTGTTAGGTATTCTAGAATCCAGCCCATGTAGCTTACAATATACAACGTATTCATCAAAAATAGGTAAAATCTGACTTTTTTTTTGTAAAAAATCATATAAATATTTGCTTCTGCGCCCGAATTTTATAATTTTTCATCATATTTTATCCACAGTATAGGTCCAAAAGCATGTTTATGAATGTTTTAACAAAAATATCCATTTCAAAAATAGGTAAAATCTGACTTTATTTTTGTAAAAAATCATATAAATATTTGCTTCCGCGCCCGAATTTTATGATTTTTCATCATATTTTAGCTAAAAGAAAACATTGCAACAAGAAAATTGCTATTTCAAGTGTATTAGGTATTCTAGAATCCAGCCCATGTAGCTTACAATATACAATGTATTCATCAAACATAGGTAAAATCTGACTTTTTTTTTGTAAAAAATCATATAAATAATTGCTTCCGCGCCCGAATTTTATAATTTTTTATCATATTTTATACACCGTATAGGTCAAAAGCATGTTTATGAATGTTTTAACAAAAATATCCAGTTGAAGAATAGGTAAAATCTGACTTTATTTTTGTAAAAAATCATATAAATATTTGCTTCCGCGTCCGATTTTTATAATTTTTCATTATATTTTATCCATAGTATAGGTCCAAAAGCATGTTTATGAATGTTTTAACCAAAATATCCATTTCAAAAATAGGTAAAACCTGACTTTATTTTTGTAAAAAATCATATAAATATTTGCTTCCGCGCCCGAATTTAATTTTTTCATCATATTTTATCCACAGTATAGGTCCAAAAGCATGTTTATGAGTGTTTTAACAAAAATATCTATTTCAAAAATAGGTAAAATTTGACTTTATTTTTGTAAAAAATAATATAAATATTTGCTTCCGCGCCCGAATTTTATGATTTTTCATTATATTTTAGCAAAAAGAAAACATTGCAACAAGATAATTGCTATTTTAAGTGTGTTAGGTATTCTAGAATCCAGCCCATGTAGCTTACAATATACAACATATTCATCAAAAATAGGTAAAATCTGAATTTTTTTTTGTAAAAAATCATATAAATATTTGCTTTCGCGACCGAATTTTATAATTTTTCATCATATTTTTCCACAGTATAGGTCCAAAAGCATGTTTATGAATGTTTTAACAAAAATATCCATTTCAAGAATAGGTAAAATCTGACTTTATTTTTGTAAAATATCTTAAAATATTTGCTTCCGCGCCCGAATTTTATGATTTTTCATCATAATTTAGGTAAAAGAAAACATTGCAACAAGAAAATTGCTATTTCAAGTGTGTTAGGTATTCTAGAATCCAGCCCATGTAGCTTACAATATACAATGTATTCATCAAACATAGGTAAAATCTGACTTTTTTTTTGTAAAAAATCATATAAATATTTGCTTCCGCGCCGGAATTTTATAATTTTTTATCATATTTTATACACCGTATAGGTCAAAAGCATGTTTATGAATGTTTTAACAAAAATATCCAGTTGAAGAATAGGTAAAATCTGACTTTATTTTTGTAAAAAATCATATAAATATTTGCTTCCGCGTCCGAATTTTATGATTTTTCATCATATTTTAGCTAAAAGAAAACATTGCAACAAGAAAATTGCTATTTCAAGTGTGTTAGGAATTCTAGAATCCAGCTCATGTAGCTTACAATATACAACGTATTCATCAAAAATAGGTAAAATATGACTTTTTTTGTAAAAAATCATATAAATATTTGCTTCCGCGCCCGAATTTTATAATTTTTCATCATATTTTATCCACAGTATAGCTCCAAAAGCATGTTTATGAATATTTTAACAAAAATATCTATTTCAAGAATAGGTAAAATCTGACTTTGTTTTTGTAAAAAATGATATAAATATTAGCTTCCGCGCCCGAATTTAATGATTTTACATCATAATTTAGGTAAAAGAAAACATTGCAACAAGAAAATTGCTATTTCAAGTGTGGTAGGTATTCTAGAATAAAGCCAATGAAGCTTACAATATACAACGTATTCATCAATAATAGGTAAAATCTGACTTTATTTTTGTAAAAAATTATATAAATATTTGCTTCCGCGCCCGAATTTTATAATTTTTCATCATATTTTATTCATGGTATAGGTCCAGAAGCATGTTTATGAATGTTTTAACAAAAATATCCATTTCAAAAACAGGTAAAATCTGACTTTATGTTTGTAAAAAATCATATAAATATTTGCTTCCGCGCCCGAGTTTTATGATTTTTCATCATATTTTAGCTGAAAGAAAACATTGCAACAAGAAAATTGCTATTTCAAGTGTGTTAGGTATTCTAGAATTCAGCCAATGAAGCTTACAATATACAATGTATTCATCAAAATAGGTAAAATCTGACTTTATTTTTGTAAAAAATTATATAAATATTTGCTTCCGCGCCCGAATTTTATAAATTTTCATCATATTTTATCCATAGTATAGGTCCGAAAGCATGTTTATGAATGTTTTAACAAAAATATCCATTTCAAAAATAGGTAAATCTGACTTTATTTTTGTAAAAAAATCATATAAATATTTGCTTCCGCGCCCGAATTTTATGATTTTTCATCATATTTTTGCAACAAGAAAATTGCTATTTCAAGTGTGTTAGGTATTCTAGAATCCAGCCCATGTAGCTTACAATATACAACGTAGTCATCAAAATTAGGAAAAATCTGACTTTTTTTTGTAAAAAATCATATAAATATTTGCTTCCGCGCCCGAATTTTATAATTTTTCATCATGTTTTATATAGTATAGGTCCAAAAGCATGTTTATGAATGTTTTAACAAAAATATCCATTTCAAGAATAGGTAAAATCTGACTTTATTTTTGTAAAAAATCATAAAATATTTGCTTCCGCGCCCGAATTTTATGATTTTTCATCATAATTTAGGTAAAAGAAAACATTGCAACAAGAAAATTGCTATTTCAAGTGTGGCAGGTATTCTAGAATCCAGCCAATGAAGCTTACAATATACAACGTATTCATCAAAAATACGTAAAATATGACTTTATTTTTGTAAAAAATCATATAAATATTTGCTTTCGCGTCCGAATTTTATAATTTTTCATTATATTTTATCCATATTATAGGTCCAAAAGCATGTTTATGAATGTTTTAACCAAAATATCCATTTCAAAAATAGGTAAAACCTGACTTTATTTTTGTAAAAAATCATATAAATATTTGCTTCCGCGCCCGAATTTTATGATTTTTCATCATATTTTAGCTAAAAGAAAACATTGCAACAAGAAAATTGCTATTTCAAGTGTGTTAGGAATTCTAGAATCCAGCTCATGTAGCTTACAATATACAACGTATTCATCAAAAATAGGTAAAATATGACTTTTTTTGTAAAAAATCATATAAATATTTGCTTCCGCGCCCGAATTTTATAATTTTTCATCATATTTTATCCACAGTATAGCTCCAAAAGCATGTTTATGAATATTTTAACAAAAATATCTATTTCAAGAATAGGTAAAATCTGACTTTGTTTTTGTAAAAAATGATATAAATATTAGCTTCCGCGCCCGAATTTAATGATTTTACATCATAATTTAGGTAAAAGAAAACATTGCAACAAGAAAATTGCTATTTCAAGTGTGGTAGGTATTCTAGAATAAAGCCAATGAAGCTTACAATATACAACGTATTCATCAATAATAGGTAAAATCTGACTTTATTTTTGTAAAAAATTATATAAATATTTGCTTCCGCGCCCGAATTTTATAATTTTTCATCATATTTTATTCATGGTATAGGTCCAGAAGCATGTTTATGAATGTTTTAACAAAAATATCCATTTCAAAAACAGGTAAAATCTGACTTTATGTTTGTAAAAAATCATATAAATATTTGCTTCCGCGCCCGAGTTTTATGATTTTTCATCATATTTTAGCTGAAAGAAAACATTGCAACAAGAAAATTGCTATTTCAAGTGTGTTAGGTATTCTAGAATTCAGCCAATGAAGCTTACAATATACAATGTATTCATCAAAAATAGGTAAAATCTGACTTTATTTTTGTAAAAAATTATATAAATATTTGCTTCCGCGCCCGAATTTTATAAATTTTCATCATATTTTATCCATAGTATAGGTCCGAAAGCAAGTTTATGAATGTTTTAACAAAAATATCCATTTCAAAAATAGGTAAATCTGACTTTATTTTTGTAAAAAAATCATATAAATATTTGCTTCCGCGCCCGAATTTTATGATTTTTCATCATATTTTTGCAACAAGAAAATTGCTATTTCAAGTGTGTTAGGTATTCTAGAATCCAGCCCATGTAGCTTACAATATACAACGTAGTCATCAAAATTAGGAAAAATCTGACTTTTTTTTGTAAAAAATCATATAAATATTTGCTTCCGCGCCCGAATTTTATAATTTTTTATCATATTTTATATAGTATAGGTCCAAAAGCATGTTTATGAATGTTTTAACAAAAATATCCATTTCAAGAATAGGTAAAATCTGACTTTATTTTTGTAATAAATCATATAAATATTTGCTTCCGCGCCCAAATTTGATGATTTTTTATTATAATTTAGGTAAAATTAAACATTGCAACAAGAAAATTGCTATTTCAAGTGTGGCAGGTATTCTAGAATCCAGCCAATGAAGCTTACAATATACAACGTATTCATCAAAAATACGTAAAATCTGACTTTATTTTTGTAAAAAATTATATAAATATTTGCTTTCGCGCCCGAATTTTATAATTTTTCATCATATTTTATCCATAGTATAGGTCCAAAAGCATGTTTATGAATGTTTTAACAAAAATATCCCTTTCAAAAATAGGTAAAATCTGACTTTATTTTTGTAAAAAATCATATAAATATTTGCTTCCGCGCCCGAATTTTATGATTTTTTATCATATTTTAGCTAAAAGAAAACATTGCAACAAGAAAATTGCTATTTCAACTGTGTTAGGTATTCTAGTATCCAGCCCATGTAGCTCACAATATACAACGTATTCATCAAAAATAGGTAAAATCTGACTTTTTTTTTGGAAAAAATAATATAAATATTTGCTTCCGCGCCCGAATTGTATAATTTTTCATCATATTTTATCCATAGTATAGGTCCAAAAGCATGTTTATGAATGTTTTAACAAAAATATCCATTTCGAGTATAGGTAAAATCTGACTTTATTTTTGTAATAAATCATATAAATATTTTCGTCCGCGCCCGAATTTGATGATTTTTTTATTATAATTTTGGTAAAAGAAAACATTGCAACAAGAAAATTGCTATTTCAAGTGTGTTAGGAATTCTAGAATCCAGCTCATGTAGCTTACAATATACAACGTATTCATCAAAAATAGGTAAAATCTAACTTTTTTTTTGTAAAAAATCATATAAATATTTGCTTTCGCGCCCAAATTTTATAATATTTCATCATATTTTATCCACAGTATAGGTCCAAAAGCATGTTTATGAATGTTTTAACAAAAATATCCATTTCAAAAATAGGTAAAATCTGACTTTATTTTTGTAAAAAATCATATAAATATTTGCTTCCGCTCCTGAATTTTATGATTTTTTATCATATTTTAGCTAAAAGAAAACATTGCAACAAGAAAATTGCTATTTCAAGTGTGTTAGGTATTGTAGAATCCAGCTCATGTAGCTTACAATATAAAACGTATTCATGAATAATAGGTAAAATCTGACTTTTTTTTGTAAAAAATCATATAAATATTTGCTTCCGCGCCAGAATTTTATAATTTTTCATCATATTTTTCCACAGTATAGGTCCAAAAGCATGTTTATGAATGTTTTAACAAAAATATCCATTTCAAGAATAAGTAAAATCTGACTTTATTTTTGTAAAAAATCATATAAATATTTGCTTCCGTACCCGAATTTTATGATTTTTTATTATAATTTAGGTAAAAGAAAACATTGCAACAAGAAAATTGCTATTTCAAGTGTGGCAGGTATTCTAGAATCCAGCCAATGAAGCTTACAATATACAACGTATTCATCAAAAATAGGTAAATTCTGACTTTATTTTTGTAAAGAATTATATAAATATTTGCTTCCGCGCCCGAATTTTATAATTTTTCATCATATTTTATCCATAGTATAGGTCCAAAAGCATGTTTATGAATGTTTTAACAAAAATATCCCTTTCAAAAATAGGTAAAATCTGACTTTATTTTTGTAAAAAATCATATAAATATTTGCTTCCGCGCCCGAATTTTATGATTATTCATCATATTTTAGCTAAAAGAAAACATTGCAGCAAGAAAATTGCTATTTCAAGTGTATTAGGTATTCTAGAATCCAGCCCATGTAGCTTACAATATACAATGTATTCATCAAACATAGGTAAAATCTGACTTTTTTTTTGTAAAAAATCATATAAATATTTGCTTCCCCGCCCGAATTTTATAATTTTTTATCATATTTTATACACAGTATAGGTCAAAAGCATGTTTATGAATGTTTTAATAAATATCCAGTTGAAGAATAGGTAAAATCTGACTTTATTTTTGTAAAAAATCATATAAATATTTGCTTCCGCGTCCGAATTTTATAATTTTTCATTATATTTTATCCATAGTATAGGTCCAAAAGCATGTTTATGAATGTTTTAACAAAAATATCCATTTCAAAAATAGGTAAAACCTTACTTTATTTTTGTAAATAATCATATAAATATTTGCTTCCGCGCCCGAATTTTATAATTTTTCATTATATTTTATCCACAGTATAGGTCCAAAAGCATGTTTATGAATGTTTTAACAAAAATATCCATTTCAAAAATAGGTAAAACCTTACTTTATTTTTGTAAATAATCATATAAATATTTGCTTCCGCGCCCGAATTTTATGATTTTTCATCATATTTTAGCTAAAAGAAAACATTGCAACAAGAAAATTGCTATTTCAAGTGTGTTAGGAATTCTAGAATCCAGCTCATGTAGCTTACAATATACAACGTATTCATCAAAAATAGGTAAAATCTAACTTTTTTTTTGTAAAAAATCATATAAATATTTGCTTTCGCGCCCGAATTTTATAATATTTCATCATATTTTATCCACAGTATAGGTCCAAAAGCATGTTTATGAATGTTTTAACAAAAATATCCATTTAAAAAATAGGTAAAATCTGACTTTATTTTTGTAAAAAATCATATAAATATTTGCTTCCGCTCCTGAATTTTATGATTTTTTATCATATTTTAGCTAAAAGAAAACATTGCAACAAGAAAATTGCTATTTCAAGTGTGTTAGGTATTGTAGAATCCAGCTCATGTAGCTTACAATATAAAACGTATTCATCAATAATAGGTAAAATCTGACTTTTTTTTGTAAAAAATCATATAAATATTTGTTTCCGCGCCCGAATTTTATAATTTTTCATCATATTTTTCCACAGTATAGGTCCAAAAGCATGTTTATGAATGTTTTAACAAAAATATCCATTTCAAGAATAAGTAAAATCTGACTTTATTTTTGTAAAAAATCATATAAATATTTGCTTCCGTACCCGAATTTTATGATTTTTTATTATAATTTAGGTAAAAGAAAACATTGCAACAAGAAAATTGCTATTTCAAGTGTGGCAGGTATTCTAGAATCCAGCCAATGAAGCTTACAATATACAACGTATTCATCAAAAATAGGTAAATTCTGACTTTATTTTTGTAAAAAATTATATAAATATTTGCTTCCGCGCCCGAATTTTATAATTTTTCATCATATTTTATCCATAGTATAGGTCCAAAAGCATGTTTATGAATGTTTTAACAAAAATATCCCTTTCAAAAATAGGTAAAATCTGACTTTATTTTTGTAAAAAATCATATAAATATTTGCTTCCGCGCCCGAATTTTATGATTATTCATCATATTTTAGCTAAAAGAAAACATTGCAGCAAGAAAATTGCTATTTCAAGTGTATTAGGTATTCTAGAATCCAGCCCATGTAGCTTACAATATACAATGTATTCATCAAACATAGGTAACATCTGACTTTTTTTTTTTGTAAAAAATCATATAAATATTTGCTTCCCCGCCCGAATTTTATAATTTTTTATCATATTTTATACACAGTATAGGTCAAAAGCATGTTTATGAATGTTTTAACAAAAATATCCAGTTGAAGAATAGGTAAAATCTGACTTTATTTTTGTAAAAAATCATATAAATATTTGCTTCCGCGTCCGAATTTTATAATTTTTCATTATATTTTATCCATAGTATAGGTCCAAAAGCATGTTTATGAATGTTTTAACCAAAATATCCATTTCAAAAATAGGTAAAACCTGACTTTATTTTTGTAAAAAATCATATAAATATTTTCTTCCGCACCCGAATTTTATAATTTTTCATCATATTTTATCCACAGTATAGCTCCAAAAGCATGTTTATGAATATTTTAACAAAAATATCTATTTCAGGAATAGGTAAAATCTGACTTTATTTTAGTAAAAAATGATATAAATATTTGCTTCCGCGCCCGAATTTTATAATTTTTTATCATATTTTATACACAGTATAGGTCAAAAGCATGTTTATGAATGTTTTAACAAAAATATCCAGTTCAAGAATAGGTAAAATCTGACTTTATTTTTGTAAAAAATCATATAAAAATTTGCTTCCGCGCCCGAATTTTATAATTTTTCATCATATTTTATCCACAGTATAGGTCCAAAAGCATGTTTATGAATGTTTTAACAAAAATATCCATTTCAAAAATAGGTAAAATTTGACTTTATTTTTGTAAAAAATCATATAAATTTTTGCTTCCGCGCCCGAATTTTATGATTTTCCATCATATTTTAGCAAAAAGAAAACTTTGCAACAAGAAAATTGCTATTTCAAGTGTGTTAGGTATTCTAGAATCCAGCCCATGTAGCTTACAATATACAACGTATTCATCAAAAATAGGTAAAATCTGACTTTTTTTTGTAAAAAATCATATAAATATTTGCTTCCGCGCCCGAATTTTTTAATTTTTTATCATATTTTATATAGTATAGGTCCAAAAGCATGTTTATGAATGTTTTAACAAAAATATCCATTTCAAGAATAGGTAAAATCTGACTTTATTTTTGTAATAAATCATATAAATATTTGCTTCCGCGCCCAAATTTGATGATTTTTTATTATAATTTAGGTAAAATTAAACATTGCAACAAGAAAATTGCTATTTCAAGTGCGACAGGTATTCTAGAATCCAGCCAATGAAGCTTACAAAATACAACGTACTCATCAAAAATACGTAAAATCTGACTTTATTTTTGTAAAAAATTATATAAATATTTGCTTTCGCGCCCGAATTTTATAATTTTTCATCATATTTTATCCATAGTATAGGTCCAAAAGCATGTTTATGAATGTTTTAACAAAAATATCCCTTTCAAAAATAGGTAAATTCTGACTTTATTTTTGTAAAAAATCATATAAACATTTGCTTCCGCGCCCGAATTTTATGATTTTTTATCATATTTTAGCTAAAAGAAAACATTGCAACAAGAATATTGCTATTTCAAGTTTGTTAGGTATTCTAGAATCCAGCCCATGTAGCTTACAATATACAACGTATTCATCAAAAATAGGTAAAATCTGACTTTTTTTTTTGAAAAAATAATATAAATATTTGCTTCCGCGCCCGAATTTTATAATTTTTCATCATATTTTATCCATGGTATAGGTCCAAAAGCATGTTTATGAATGTTTTAACAAAAATATCCATTTCAAGAATAGGTAAAATCTGACTTTATTTTTGTAATAAATCATATAAATATTTGCTTCCGCGCCCGAATTTGATGATTTTTTATTATAATTTAGGTAAAAGAAAACATTGCAACAAGAAAATTGCTATTTCAAGTGTGGTAGGTATTCTAGAATCCAGCCAATGAAGCTTACAATATACAACGTATTCATAAAAAATACGTAAAATCTGACTTTATTTTTGTAAAAAATTATATAAATATTTGCTTCCGCGCACGAATTTTATAATTTTTCATCATATTTTATCTATAGTATAGGTCCAAAAGCATGTTTATGAATGTTTTAAGAAAAATATCCATTTCAAAAATAGGTAAAATCTGACTTTATTTTTGTAAAAAATCATAAATATTTGCTTCCGCGCCTGAATTTTATGATTTTTCATCATATTTTAGCTAAAAGAAAACATTGCAACAAGAAAATTGCTATTTCAAGTGTGTTAGGTATTGTAGAATCCAGCCCATGTAGCTTACAATATACAACGTATTCATCAATAATAGGTAAAATCTGACTTTTTTTTGTAAAAAATCATATAAATATTTGCTTCCGCGCCCAAATTTTATAATATTTCATCATATTTTATCCACAGTATAGGTCCAAAAGCATGTTTATGAATGTTTTAACAAAAATATCCATTTCAAAAATAGGTAAAATTTGACTTTATTTTTGTAAAATATCATATAAATATTTGCTTCCGCGCCCGAATTTTATTATTTTTTATCATACTTTAGCAAAAAGAAAACATTGCAACAAGAAATTTGCTATTTCAAGTGTGTTAGTTATTCTAGAATCCAGCCCATGTAGCTTACAATATACAATGTATTCATCAAACATAGGTAAAATCTGACTTTTTTTTGTAAAAAATCATATAAATATTTGCTTCCGCGCCCGAATTTTATAATTTTTTATCATATTTTAAACACAGTATAGGTCAAAAGCATGTTTATGAATGTTTTAACAAAAATATCCAGTTCAAGAATAGGTAAAATCTGACTTTATTTTTGTAAAAAATCATATAAATATTTGTTTCCGCTTCTAAATTTTATAATTTTTCATTATATTTTATCCACAGTATAGGTCCAAAAGCATGTTTATGAATGTTTTAACAAAAATATCCATTTCAAAAATAGGTAAAATTTGACTTTATTTTTGTAAAAAATCATATCAATATTTGCTTCCGCGCCCGAATTTTATGTTTTTTCATCATATTTTAGCAAAAAGAAAACATTGCAACAAGAAAATTGCTATTTCAAGTGTGTTAGGTATTCTAGAATCCAGCCCATGTAGCTTACAATATACAACGTATTCATCAAAAATAGGTAAAATCTGACTTTTTTTTTGTAAAAAATCATATAAATATTTGCTTCCGCGCCCGAATTTTATAATATTTCATCATATTTTATCCACAGTATAGGTCCAAAAGCATGTTTATGAATGTTTTAACAAAAATATCCATTTCAAAAATAGGTAAAATCTGACTTTATTTTTGTAATAAATCATATAAATATTTGCTTCCGTACCCGAATTTTATGATTTTTTATTATAATTTAGGTAAAAGAAAACATTGCAACAAGAAAATTGCTATTTCAAGTGTGGTAGGTATTCTAGAATCCAGCCAATGAAGCTTACAATATACAACGTATTCATCAAAAACAGGTAAATTCTGACTTTATTTTTGTAAAAAATTATATAAATATTTGCTTCCGCTCCCGAATTTTATAATTTTTCATCATATTTTATCCATAGTATAGGTCTAAAAGCATGTTTATGAATGTTTTAACAAAAATATCCCTTTCAAAAATAGGTAAAATCTAACTTTATTTTTGTAAAAAATCATATAAATATTTACTTCCGCGCCCGAATTTTATGATTTTTCATCATATTTTAGCTAAAAGAAAACATTGCAACAAGAAAATTGCTATTTCAAGTGTGGTAGGTATTCTAGAATCCAGCCAATGAAGCTTACAATATACAACGTATTCATCAAAAACAGGTAAATTCTGACTTTATTTTTGTAAAAAATTATATAAATATTTGCTTCCGCGCCCGAATTTTATAATTTTTCATCATATTTTATACACAGTATAGGTCAAAAGCATGTTTATGAATGTTTTAACATAAATATCCAGTTGAAGAATAGGTAAAATCTGACTTTATTTTTGTAAAAAATCATTTAAATATTTGCTTCCGCGTCCGAATTTTATAATTTTTTATTATATTTTATCCACAGTATAGGTCCAAAAGCATGTTTATGAATGTTTTAACAAAAATATCCATTTCAAAAATTGGTAAAACCTGACTTTATTTTTGTAAAAAATCATATAAATATTTGCTTCCGCGCCCGAATTTTATGATTTTTCATCATATTTTAGCTAAAAGAAAACATTGCAACAAGAAAATTGCTATTTCAAGTGTGTTAGGAATTCTAGAATCCAGCTCATGTAGCTTACAATATACAACGTATTCATCAAAAATAGGTAAAATCTGACTTTTTTTTGTAAAAAATCATATAAATATTTTCTTCCGCGCCCGAATTTTTTAATTTTTCATCATATTTTATCCACAGTATAGCTCCAAAAGCATGTTTATGAATATTTTAACAAAAATATCTATTTCAAGAATAGGTAAAATCTGACTTTATTTTTGTAAAAAATGATATAAATATTTGCTTCCGCGCCCGAATTTTATGATTTTTCATCATAATTTAGGTAAAAAAAACATTGCAACAAGAAAATTGCTATTTCAAGGGTGTTAGGTATTGTAGAATCCAGCCCATGTAGCTTACAATATACAACGTATTCATCAAAAATAGGTAAAATCTGACTTTATTTTTGTAAAAAATTATATAAATATTTGCTTCCGCGCCCGAATTTTATAATTTTTCATCATATTTTATTCATGGTATAGGTCCAGAAGCATGTTTATGAATGTTTTAACAAAAATATCCATTTCAAAAACAGGTAAAATCTGACTTTATGTTTGTAAAAAATCATATAAATATTTGCTTCCGCGCCCGAATTTTATGATTTTTCATCATATTTTAGCTGAAAGAAAACATTGCAACAAGAAAAATGCTATTTCAAGTGTGGTAGGTATTCTAGAATCCAGCCAATGAAGCTTACAATTGTGACGATCACTTGGGCCGCTGCGACTTTGGCGGTCCGTGATGTCGTGGTTCTTCCCCAGGAAGTCGGATTTTCTCGGGCGCCAATCAGCGGAACCTAGGGAGAGAACAAAATGCCACGGGAACTCTAGGTCGGTTAGGCCAGGGTGGTAACTAAAATCCAGATTTACTAAGAAAAACCAGTATTTATTGCAGATTCCTTTGGTTCCATACGTCGTTAACGCTGGGAAGTCACAGTCGTAGTCGCGGTCTGAATTTATCGCGGTCTGGAAGGAAGTACAGCCAAACCAGATACCAGCTTGAGACTGTACGGTAGGGATGGGTCGTTGTCGAGTCAAGGAGAGGAATAAAACCAAACTGGATGCCAGCTTCAGGAATCAGGACGACGAGTATCACCAAACTGAAGCCAGCTTAAAGTTCTACTCGTCGGGGTTAGCGGTCAGGACGGTAATACGGTCTTACCTACAAAAAGTCGGTCTGTAGATCTGTGGATCTCGGAATAAATCGCAGTTTGTCGCAAGTAAACTCAGTTTATGTCGCTATCGGAAGCTAGTAAACAAGTGATCAGACTCAGCCTCGGAGGCCGTATTTATACCCCGATTACTAATTAAACTTGTTTAAACAAATTGTACGACAAAGATAGAGAGTTTTAAAATATCGTTATTTTTGTTTAATAAAATTTAATTTTATTCTAGACGTCGTTCTTTGACTTCCCTGCGTTTTACAAAGTGTTATATTACATTTTATGATATTTTAGAATATTTCATAATTTATTTTGGGACATTTGAATTTCGGCTTCGGTCGGAAGTACGGATGTTTGCCGCATCTGCCCAGTGGCGTCTTGGTAGTGGTTTTGACAGCTTTCTGTAGAGTGAAATATCTGTGAAAATAAACATTTTACGCAGGGATGTTTAATGTGAGTATGATTATCAGTAACAGGGTGATGTTTTATGCACGTGATTTTGTAGGTGGATCAGAAACTGTCACTTGGCCAAACACGTGGTTTCGAAGTTGGGTTAGGCCGTGCGCTTGGTGAAAAAAACGATATGAACGGCTTCCCTGTGGTCTGGAAGGCTTGTGATGATGATGATCGGATGACGGAACAGTGTTGTGTGAGTAACGGGGAGTATCCGTGATTGCGGACAGGAAGTCAGGTTAGTGACGCTTCGTCACACAATATACAACGTATTCATCAAAAATAGGTAAAATCTGACTTTATTTTTGTAAAAAATTATATAAATATTTGCTTCCGCGCCCGAACTTTATAATTTTTCATCATATTTTATCCATAGTATAGGTCCAAAAGCATGTTTATGAATGGTTTAACAAAAATATCCCTTTCAAAAATAGGTAAAATCTGACTTTATTTTTGTAAAAAATCATATAAACATTTGCTTCCGCGCCCGAATTTTATGATTTTTCATCATATTTTAGCTGAAAGAAAACATTGCAACAAGAAAATTGCTATTTCAAGTGTAATAGGTATTCTAGAATCCAGCCAATGAAGCTTACAATATACAACGTATTCATCAATAATAGGTAAAATCTGACTTTTTTTTTGTAAAAAATCATATAAATATTTGCTTCCGCGCCCGAATTTTATAATATTTCATCATATTTTATCCACAGTATAGGTCCAAAAGCATGTTTATGAATGTTTTAACAAAAATATCCATTTCAAAAATCGGTAAAATTTGACTTTATTTTTGTAAAAAATCATATAAATATTTGCTTCCGCGCGCGAATTTTATGATTTTTCATCATATTTTAGCAAAAAGAAAACATTGCAACAAGAAAATTGCTATTTCAAGTGTGTTAGGTATTCTAGAATCCAGCCCATGTAGCTTACAATATACAATGTATTCATCAAACATAGGTAAAATCTGACTTTTTTTTGTAAAAAATCATATAAATATTTGCTTCCGCGCCCGAATTTTATAATTTTTTATCATATTTTATGCACAGTATAGGTCAAAAGCATGTTTATGAATGTTTTAACAAAAATATCCAGTTCAAGAATAGGTAAAATCTGACTTTTTTTTGTAAAAAATCATATAAATATTTGCTTCCGCGCCCGAATTTTATAATTTTTCATTATATTTTATCCACAGTATATGTCCAAAAGCATGTTTATAAATGTTTTAACCAAAATATCCATTTCAAAAATAGGTAAAACCTGACTTTATTTTTGTAAAAAATCATATAAATATTTGCTTCCGCGCCCGAATTTTATGATTTTTCATCATATTTTAGCTAAAAGAAAACATTGCAACAAGAAAATTGCTATTTCAAGTGTGTTAGGAATTCTAGAATCCAGCTCATGTAGCTTACAATATACAACGTATTCATCAAAAACAGGTAAAATCTGACTTTTTTTTGTAAAAAATCATATAAATATTTTCTTCCGCGCCCGAATTTTATAATTTTTCATCATATTTTATCCACAGTATAGCTCCAAAAGCATGTTTATGAATATTTTAACAAAAATATCTATTTCAAGAATAGGTAAAATCTAACTTTATTTTTGTAAAAAATGATACAAATATTTGCTTCCGCGCCCGAATTTTATAATTTTTTATCATATTTTATACACAGTATAGGTCAAAAGCATGTTTATGAATGTTTTAACAAAAATATCCAGTTCAATAATAGGTAAAATCTGACTTTATTTTTGTAAAAAATCATATAAATATTTGCTTCCGCGCCCGAATTTTATAATTTTTTATTATATTTTATCCACAGTATAGGTCCAAAAGCATGTTTATGAATGTTTTAACAAAAATATCCATTTCAAAAATAGGTAAAATTTGACTTTCTTTTTGTAAAAAAACATATAAATTTTTGCTTCCGCGCCCGAATTTTATGATTTTTCATCATATTTTTAGCAAAAAGAAAACTTTGCAACAAGAAAATTGCTATTTCAAGTGTGTTAGGTATTCTAGAATCCAGCCCATGTAGCTTACAATATACAACGTATTCATCAAAAATAGGTAAAATCTGACTTTTTTTTTGTAAAAAATCATATAAATATTTGCTTCTGCGTCCGAATTTTATAATTTTTCATCATATTTTATCCACAGTATAGGTCCAAAAGCATGTTTATGAATGTTATAACATAAATATCCATTTCAAGAATAGGTAAAATCTGACTTTATTTTTGTAAAAAATCATATAAATATTTGCTTCCGCGCCCGAATTTTATAATTTTTCATCATATTTTATCCATAGTATAGGTCCAAAAGCATGTTTATGAATGTTTTAACAAAAATATCCATTTCAAAAATAGGTAAAATTTGACTTTATTTTTGTAAAAAATCATATAAATATTTGCTTCCGCGCCCGAATTTTATTATTTTTTATCATATTTTAGCAAAAAGAAAACATTGCAACAAGAAATTTGCTATTTCAAGTGTGTTAGTTATTCTAGAATCCAGCCCATGTAGCTTACAATATACAATGTATTCATCAAACATAGGTAAAATCTGACTTTTTTTTGTAAAAAATCATATAAATATTTGCTTCCGCGCCCGAATTTTATAATTTTTTATCATATTTTAAACACAGTATAGGTCAAAAGCATATATATGAATGTTTTAACAAAAATATCCAGTTCAAGAATAGGTAAAATCTGACTTTATTTTTGTAAAAAATCATATAAATATTTGCTTCCGCTTCTAAATATTATAATTTTTCATTATATTTTATCCACAGTATAGGTCCAAAAGCATGTTTATGAATGTTTTAACAAAAATATCCATTTCAAAAATAGGTAAAATTTGACTTTATTTTTGTAAAAAATCATATCAATATTTGCTTCCGCGCCCGAATTTTATGTTTTTTCATCATATTTTAGCAAAAAGAAAACATTGCAACAAGAAAATTGCTATTTCAAGTGTGTTAGGTATTCTAGAATCCAGCCCATGTAGCTTACAATATACAACGTATTCATCAAAAATAGGTAAAATCTGACTTTTTTTTTGTAAAAAATCATATAAATATTTGCTTCCGCGCCCGAATTTTATAATATTTCATCATATTTTATCCACAGTATAGGTCCAAAAGCATGTTTATGAATGTTTTAACAAAAATATCCATTTCAAAAATAGGTAAAATCTGACTTTATTTTTGTAATAAATCATATAAATATTTGCTTCCGTACCCGAATTTTATGATTTTTTATTATAATTTAGGTAAAAGAAAACATTGCAACAACAAAATTGCTATTTCAAGTGTGGTAGGTATTCTAGAATCAAGCAAATGAAGCTTACAATATACAACGTATTTATCAAAAACAGGTAAATTCTGACTTTATTTTTGTAAAAAATTATATAAATATTTGCTTCCGCTCCCGAATTTTATAATTTTTCATTATATTTTATCCATAGTATAGGTCTAAAAGCATGTTTATGAATGTTTTAACGAAAATATCCCTTTCAAAAATAGGTAAAATCTAACTTTATTTTTGTAAAAAATCATATAAATATTTACTTCCGCGCCCGAATTTTATGATTTTTCATCATATTTAGCTAAAAGAAAACATTGCAACAAGAAAATTGCTATTTCAAGTGTGGTAGGTATTCTAGAATCCAGCCAATGAAGCTTACAATATACAACGTATTCATCAAAAACAGGTAAATTCTGACTTTATTTTTGTAAAAAATTATATAAATATTTGCTTCCGCGCCCGAATTTTATAATTTTTCATCATATTTTATACACAGTATAGGTCAAAAGCATGTTTATGAATGTTTTAACAAAAATATCCAGTTGAAGAATAGGTAAAATCTGACTTTATTTTTGTAAAAAATCATATAAATATTTGCTTCAGCGTCCGAATTTTGTAATTTTTTATTATATTTTATCCACAGTATAGGTCCAAAAGCATGTTTATGAATGTTTTAACAAAAATATCCATTTCAAAAATTGGTAAAACCTGACTTTATTTTTGTAAAAAATCATATAAATATTTGCTTCCGCGCCCGAAATTTATGATTTTTCATCATATTTTAGCTAAAAGAAAACATTGCAACAAGAAAATTGCTATTTCAAGTGTGTTAGGAATTCTAGAATCCAGCTCATGTAGCTTACAATATACAACGTATTCATCAAAAATAGGTAAAATCTGACTTTTTTTTGTAAAAAATCATATAAACATTTTCTTCCGCGCCCGAATTTTTTAATTTTTTATCATATTTTATCCACAGTATAGCTCCAAAAGCATGTTTATGAATATTTTAACAAAAATATCTATTTCAAGAATAGGTAAAATCTGACTTTATTTTTGTAAAAAATGATATAAATATTTGCTTCCGCGCCCGAATTTTATAATTTTTAATCATAATTTAGGTAAAAAAAACATTGCAACAAGAAAATTGCTATTTCAAGGGTGTTAGGTATTGTAGAATCCAGCCCATGTAGCTTACAATATACAACGTATTCATCAATAATAGGTAAAATCTGACTTTTTTTTGTAAAAAATCATATAAATATTTGCTTCCGCGCCCGAATTTTATTTTTTCATCATATTTTATCCACAGTATAGGTCCAAAAGCATGTTTATGAGTGTTTTAACAAAAATATCCATTTCAAAAATAGGTAAAATTTTACTTTATTTTTGTAAAAAATAATATAAATATTTGCTTCCGCGCCCGAATTTTATAATTTTTCATTATATTTTAGCAAAAAGAAAACATTGCAACAAGAAAATTGCTATTTTAAGTGTGTTAGGTATTCTGGAATCCAGCCCATGTAGCTTACAATATACAACGTATTCATCAAAAATAGGTAAAATCTGACTTTATTTTTGTAAAAAATTATATAAATATTTGCTTCCGCGCCCGAATTTTATAATTTTTCATCATATTTTATTCATGGTATAGGTCCAGAAGCATGTTTATGAATGTTTTAACAAAAATATCCATTTCAAAAATAGGTAAATCTGACTTTATTTTTGTAAAAAAATCATATAAATATTTGCTTCCGCGCCCGAATTTTATGATTTTTTATCATATTTTTGCAACAAGAAAATTGCTATTTCAAGTGTGTTAGGTATTCTAGAATCCAGCCCATGTAGCTTACAATATACAACGTAGTCATCAAAATTAGGAAAAATCTGACTTTTTTTGTAAAAAATCATATAAATATTTGCTTCCGCGCCCAAGTTTTATAATTTTTCATCATATTTTATATAGTATAGGTCCAAAAGCATGTTTATGAATGTTTTAACAAAAATATCCATTTCAAGAATAGGAAAAATCTGACTTTATTTATGTAATTAATCATATAAATATTTGCTTCCGCGCCCGAATTTGATGATTTTTTATTATAATTTAGGTAAAAGAAAACATTGCAACAAGAAAATTGCTATTTCAAGTGTGACAGGTATTCTAGAATCTAGCCAAGGAAGCTTACAATTTACAACGTATTCATCAAAAATACGTAAAATATGACTTTATTTTTGTAAAAAATTATATAAATATTTGCTTTCGCGCCCGAATTTTATAATTTTTCATCATATTTTATCCATAGTATAGGTCCAAAAGCATGTTTATGAATGTTTTAACAAAAATATCCCTTTCAAAAATAAGTAAAATCTGACTTTATTTTTGTAAAAAATCATATAAACATTTGCTTCCGCGCCCGAATTTTATGATTTTTCATCATATTTTAGCTGAAAGAAAACATTGCAACAAGAAAATTGCTATTTCAAGTGTAATAGGTATTCTAGAATCCAGCCAATGAAGCTTACAATATACAACGTATTCATCAATAATAGGTAAAATCTGACTTTTTTTTTGTAACAAATCATATAAATATTTGCTTCCGCGCCCGAATTTTATAATATTTCATCATATTTTATCCACAGTATAGGTCCAAAAGCATGTTTATGAATGTTTTAACAAAAATATCCATTTCAAAAATCGGTAAAATTTGACTTTATTTTTGTAAAAAATCATATAAATATTTGCTTCCGCGCGCGAATTTTATGATTTTTCATCATATTTTAGCAAAAAGAAAACATTGCAACAAGCAAAATTGCTATTTCAAGTGTGTTAGGAATTCTAGAATCCAGCTCATGTAGCTTACAATATACAACGTATTCATCAAAAACAGGTAAAATCTGACTTTTTTTTGTAAAAAATCATATAAATATTTGCTTCCGCGCCCGAATTTTATAATTTTTTATCATATTTTATACACAGTATAGGTCAAAAGCATGTTTATGAATGTTTTAACAAAAATATCCAGTTCAAGAATAGGTAAAATCTGACTTTTTTTGTAAAAAATCATATAAATATTTGCTTCCGCGCCCGAATTTTATAATTTTTCATTATATTTTATCCACAGTATATGTCCAAAAGCATGTTTATAAATGTTTTAACCAAAATATCCATTTCAAAAATAGGTAAAACCTGACTTTATTTTTGTAAAAAATCATATAAATATTTGCTTCCGCGCCCGAATTTTATGATTTTTCATCATATTTTAGCTAAAAGAAAACATTGCAACAAGAAAATTGCTATTTCAAGTGTGTTAGGAATTCTAGAATCCAACTCATGTAGCTTACAATATACAACGTATTCATCAAAAACAGGTAAAATCTGACTTTTTTTTTGTAAAAAATCATATAAATATTTTCTTCCGCGCCCGAATTTTATAATTTTTCATCATATTTTATCCACAGTATAGCTCCAAAAGCATGTTTATGAATATTTTAACAAAAATATCTATTTCAAGAATAGGTAAAATCTGACTTTATTTTTGTAAGAAATGATACAAATATTTGCTTCCGCGCCCGAATTTTATAATTTTTTATCATATTTTATACACAGTATAGGTCAAAAGCATGTTTATGAATGTTTTAACAAAAATATCCAGTTCAATAATAGGTAAAATCTGACTTTATTTTTGTAAAAAATCATATAAATATTTGCTTCCGCGCCCGAATTTTATAATTTTTTATTATATTTTATCCACAGTATAGGTCCAAAAGCATGTTTATGAATGTTTTAACAAAAATATCCATTTCAAAAATAGGTAAAATTTGACTTTCTTTTTGTAAAAAAACATATAAATTTTTGCTTCCGCGCCCGAATTTTATGATTTTTCATCATATTTTTAGCAAAAAGAAAACTTTGCAACAAGAAAATTGCTATTTCAAGTGTGTTAGGTATTCTAGAATCCAGCCCATGTAGCTTACAATATACAACGTATTCATCAAAAATAGGTAAAATCTGACTTTTTTTTTGTAAAAAATCATATAAATATTTGCTTCTGCGTCCGAATTTTATAATTTTTCATCATATTTTATCCACAGTATAGGTCCAAAAGCATGTTTATGAATGTTATAACATAAATATCCATTTCAAGAATAGGTAAAATCTGACTTTATTTTTGTAAAAAATCATATAAATATTTGCTTCCGCGCCCGAATTTTATAATTTTTTATCATATTTTATACACAGTATAGGTCAAAAGCATGTTTATGAATGTTTTAACAAAAATATCCAGTTCAAGAATAGGTAAAATCTGACTTTATTTTTGTAAAAAATCATATAAATATTTGCTTCCGCGCCCGAATTTTATAATTTTTTATTATATTTTATCCACAGTATAGGTCCAAAAGCATGTTTATGAATGTTTTACCAAAAATATCCATTTCAAAAATTGGTAAAATTTTACTTTATTTTTGTAAAAAATCATATAAATTTTTGCTTCCGCGCCCGAATTTTATGCTTTTTCATCATATTTTAGCAAAAAGAAAACTTTGCAACAAGAAAATTGCTATTTCAAGTGTGTTAGGTATTCTAGAATCCAGCCCATGTAGCTTACAATATACAACGTATTCATCAAAAATAGGTAAAATCTGACTTTTTTTTTGTAAAAAATCATATAAATATTTGCTTCCGCGCCCGAATTTTATAATTTTTCATCATATTTTATCCACAGTATAGGTCCAAAAGCATGTTTATAAATGTTTTAACAAAAATATCCATTTCAAGAATAGGTAAAATCTGACTTT
This sequence comes from Stenolophus ochropezus, assembly GCA_035578165.1. Classification (NCBI taxonomy): domain Eukaryota; kingdom Metazoa; phylum Arthropoda; class Insecta; order Coleoptera; family Carabidae; genus Stenolophus; species Stenolophus ochropezus. The sequence goes on from JAQOWZ010000456.1 coordinate 24,841, forward strand.
ATTTTTGTAAAAAATCATATAAATATTTGCTTCCGCGCCCGGATTTTATGATTTTTTATCATAATTTAGGTAAAAGAGAACATTGCAACAAGAAAATTGCTATTTCAAGTGTGGTAGGTATTCTAGAATCCAGCCAATGAAGCTTACAATATACAACGTATTCATCAAAAATAAGTAAAATTTGACTTTTTTTTTGTAAAAAATCATATATATATATGCTTCCGCGCCCAAATTTTATAATTTTTCATCATATTTTATCCACAGTATAGGTCCAAAAGCATGTTTATGAATGTATTAACAAAATTATCTATTTCAAGAATATGTAAAATCTGACTTTATTTTTGTAAAAAATCATATAAATATTTGCTTCCGCGCCCGAGTTTTATGATTTTTCTTCATCATTTAGGAAAAGAAAACATTGCAACAAGAAAATTGCTATTTTAAGTGTGGTAGGTATTCTAGAATCCAGCCAATGAAGCTTACAATATACAACGTATTCATCAAAAATAGGTAAAATCTGACTTTATTTTTGTAAAAAATTATATAAATATTTGCTTCCGCGCTCGAATTTTATAATTTTTCATCATATTTTATCCATAGTATAGGTCCAAAAGCATGTTTATGAACGTTTTAACAAAAATATTCATTTCAAAAATATGTAAAATCTGACTTTATTTTTGTCAAAAATCATATAAATATTTGCTTCCGCGCTCGATTTTTATGATTTTTTATCATATTTTGGCTAAAAGAAAACATTGCAACAAGAAAATTGCTATTTCAAGTGTGTTAGGTATTCTAGAATACAGCCCATGTAGCTTAAAATATTCAACGTAATCATCAAGAATAGGTAAAATCAGACTTTTTTTTTGTAAAAAATCATATAAATATTTGCTTCCGCGCCCGAATTTTATAATTTTTCATCATATTTTATCCACAGTATAGGTCCAAAAGCATGTTTATGAATGTTTTAACAAAAATATTCATTTCAAAAATATGTAAAATCTGACTTTATTTTTGTAAAAAATCATATAAATATTTGCTTCCGCGCCCGAATTTTATAATTTTTTATTATATTTTATCCACAGTATAGGTCCAAAAGCATGTTTATGAATGTTTTACCAAAAATATCCATTTCAAAAATAGGTAAAATTTTACTTTATTTTTGTAAAAAATCATATAAATTTTTGCTTCCGCGCCCGAATTTTATGCTTTTTCATCATATTTTAGCAAAAAGAAAACTTTGCAACAAGAAAATTGCTATTTCAAGTGTGTTAGGTATTCTAGAATACAGCCCATGTAGCTTAAAATATACAACGTAATCATCAAGAATAGGTAAAATCAGACTTTGTTTTTGTAAAAAATCATATAAATATTTGCTTCCGCGCCCGAATTTTATAATTTTTCATCATATTTTATCCACAGTATAGGTCCAAAAGCATGTTTATGAATGTTTTAACAAAATTATCCATTTCAAGTATAGGTAAAATCTGACTTTATTTTTGTAAAAAATCATATAAATATTTGCTTCCGCGCCCGGATTTTATGATTTTTTATCATAATTTAGGTAAAAGAAAACATTGCAACAAGAAAATTGCTATTTTAAGCGTGGTAGGTATTCTAGAATCCAGCCAATGAAGCTTACAATAAACAACGTATTCATCAAAAATATGTAAAATCTGACTTTTTTTTGTAAAAAATCATATGAATATTTGCTTTCGCGCCCGAATTTTATAATTTTTTATCATATATTATCCAAAAGCATTTTTATGAATGTATTAACAAAAATATCCATTTCAAGAATATGTAAAATCTGACTTTATTTTTGTAAAAAATCATATAAATATTTGCTTCCGCGCTCGATTTTTATGATTTTTCATCATATTTTGGCTAAAAGAAAACATTGCAACAAGAAAATTGCTATTTCAAGTGTGTTAGGTATTCTAGAATACAGCCCATGTAGCTTAAAATATACAACGTAATCATCGAGAATAGGTAAAATCAGACTTTTTTTTTGTAAAAAATCATATAAATATTTGCTTCCGCGCTCGAATTTTATAATTTTTCATCATATTTTATCCATAGTATAGGTCCAAAAGCATGTTTATGAGCGTTTTAACAAAAATATTCATTTCAAAAATATGTAAAATCTGACTTTATTTTTGTCAAAAATCATATAAATATTTGCTTCCGCGCCCGAATTTTATGATTTTTCATCATATTTTAGATAAAAGAAAACATTGCAACAAGAAAATTGCTATTTCAACTGTGTTAGGTATTCTAGAATTCAGCCCATGTAGCTTACAATATACAACGTATTCATCAAAAATAGGTAAAATCTGACTTTTTTTTGTAAAAAATCATATGAATATTTGCTTTCGCGCCCGAATTTTATAATTTTTCATCATATTTCATCCACAGTATAGGTCCAAAAGCATGTTTATGAATGTATTAACAAAATTATCCATTTCAAGAATATGTAAAATCTGACTTTATTTTTGTAAAAAATCATATAAATATTTGCTTCCGCGCCCGAGTTTTATGATTTTTCTTCATCATTTAGGAAAAGAAAACATTGCAACAAGAAAATTGCTATTTTAAGTGTGGTAGGTATTCTAGAATCCAGCCAATGAAGCTTACAATATACAACGTATTCATCAAAAATAGGTAAAATCTGACTTTAATTTTGTAAAAAATTGTATAAATATTTGCTTCCGCGCTCGAATTTTATAATTTTTCATTATATTTTATCCATAGTATAGGTCCAAAAGCATGTTTATGAACGTTTTAACAAAAATATTCATTTCAAAAATATGTAAAATATGACTTTATTTTTGTCAAAAATCATATAAATATTTGCTTCCGCGCTCGATTTTTATGATTTTTTATCATATTTTGGCTAAAAGAAAACATTGCAACAAGAAAATTGCTATTTCAAGTGTGTTAGGTATTCTAGAATACAGCCCATGTAGCTTAAAATATTCAACGTAATCATCAAGAATAGGTAAAATCAGACTTTTTTTTTGTAAAAAATCATATAAATATTTGCTTCCGCGCCCGAATTTTATAATTTTTCATCATATTTTATCCACAGTATAGGTCCAAAAGCATGTTTATGAATGTTTTAACAAAAATATCCATTTCAAGTATAGGTAAAATCTGACTTTTTTTTGTAAAAAATCATATAAATATTTGCTTCCGCGCCCCGGATTTTATGATTTTTTATCATAATTTAGGTAAAAGAAAACATTGCAACAAGAAAATTGCTATTTCAAGCGTGGTAGGTATTCTAGAATCCAGCCAATGAAGCTTACAATAAACAACGTATTCATCAAAAATAGGTAAAATCTGACTTTTTTTTGTAAAAAATCATATGAATATTTGCTTTCGCGCCCGAATTTTATAATTTTTCATCATATATTATCCAAAAGCATTTTTATGAATGTATTAACAAAAATATCCATTTCAAGAATATGTAAAATCTGACTTTATTTTTGTAAAAAATCATATAAATATTTGCTTCCGCGCTCGATTTTTATGATTTTTCATCATATTTTGGCTAAAAGAAAACATTGCAACAAGAAAATTGCTATTTCAAGTGTGTTAGGTATTGTAGAATCCAGCCCATGTAGCTTAAAATATACAACGTAATCATCAAGAATAGGTAAAATCAGACTTTTTTTTTGTAAAAAATCATATAAATATTTGCTTCCGCGCTCGAATTTTATAATTTTTCATCATATTTTATCCATAGTATAGGTCCAAAAGCATGTTTATGAGCGTTTTAACAAAAATATTCATTTCAAAAATATGTAAAATCTGACTTTATTTTTGTCAAAAATCATATAAATATTTGCTTCCGCGCCCGAATTTTATGATTTTTCATCATATTTTAGCTAAAAGAAAACATTGCAACAAGAAAATTGCTATTTCAACTGTGTTAGGTATTCTAGAATTCAGCCCATGTAGCTTACAATATACAACGTATTCATCAAAAATAGGTAAAATCTGACTTTTTTTTTGTAAAAAATCATATGAATATTTGCTTTCGCGCCCGAATTTTATAATTTTTTATCATATATTATCCAAAAGCATTTTTATGAATGTATTAACAATAATATCCATTTCATGAATATGTAAAATCTGACTTTATTTTTGTAAAAAATCATATAAATATTTGCTTCCGCGCCCGAATTTTATAATTCTTTATCATATTTTATCCACAGTATAGGTCCAAAAGCATGTTTATGAACGTTTTAACAAAAATATTCATTTCAAAAATATGTAAAATCTGACTTTATTTTTGTCAAAAATCATATAAATATTTGCTTCCGCGCCCGAATTTTAAGATTTTCATCATAATTTAGGTAAAAGAAAACATTGCAACAAGAAAATTGCTATTTCAAGTGTGGTAGGTATTGTAGAATCCAGCCAATGAAGCTTAAAATATACAACGTATTCATCAAAAATAGGTAAAATCTGACATTATTTTTGTAAAAAATTATATAAAAATTTGCTTCCGCGCTCGAATTTTTTAAATTTTTCCTCATATTTTATCCATAGTATAGGTAAAAAAGCATGTTTATGAACGTTTTAACAAAAATATCCATTTCAAAAATATGTAAAAACTGACTTTATTTTTGTAAAAAATCATATAAATATTTGCTTTTGCGCCCGAATTTTATGATTTTTCATCATAATTTAGGTAAAAGACAACATTGCAACAAGAAAATTGCTATTTCAAGTGTGTTAGGTATTCTAGAATCCAGCCCATGTAGCTTACAATATATAACGTATTCATCAAAAATAGGTAAAATCTGACTTTTTTTTGTAAAAAATCATATAAATATTTGCTTCCGCGCCCGAATTTTATAATATTTCATCATATTTTATCCACAGTATAGGTCCAAAAGCATGTTTATGAATGTATTAACAAAAATATCCATTTCAAGAATATGTAAAATCTGACTTTATTTTTGTAAAAAATCATATCAATATTTGTTTCCGCGCCCGAATTTTAAGATTTTCATTATAATTTAGGTAAAAGAAAACATTGCAACAAGAAAATTGCTATTTCAAGTGTGGTAGGTATTCTAGAATCCAGCCAATGAAGCTTACAATATACAACGTATTCATCAAAAATAGGTAAAATCTGACTTTATTTTTGTAAAAAATTATATAAATATTTGCTTCCGCGCTCGAATATCATAATTTTTAATCATATTATATCCATAGTATAGGTATAAAAGCATGTTTATGAACGTTTTAACAAGAATATCCATTTCAAAAATATGTAAAATCTGTCTTTATTTTTGTAAAAAATCATATAAATATTTGCTTCCGCGCCCGAATTTTATGATTTTTCATCATATTTTAGCTAAAAGAAAACATTGCAACAAGAAAATTGCTATTTCAAGTGTGTTAGGTATTCTAGAATCCAGCCAATGAAGCTTACAATATACAACGTATTCATCAAAAATAGGTAAAATCTGACTTTATTTTTGTAAAAAATTATATAAATATTTGCTTCCGCGCTCGAATTTTATAATATTTCATGATATTTTATGCATAGTATAGGTATAAAAGCATGTTTATGAACGTTTTAACAAAAATATCTATTTCAAAAATATGTAAAATCTGACTTTATTTTTGTAAAAAATCATATAAATATTTGCTTCCGCGCCCGAATTTTAGGATTTTTCATCATATTTTAGCTAAAAGAAAACATTGCAACAAGAAAATTGCTATTTCAAGTGTGTTAGGTATTCTAGAATCCAGTCCATGTAGCTTACAATATACAACGTATTCATCAAATATAGGTAAAATCTGACTTTTTTTTTGTAAAAAATAATATAAATATTTGTTTGCGAGCCCGAATTTTATAATTTTTCATCATATTTTATCCGCAGTATAGGTCCAAAAGCATGTTTATGAATGTTTTAACAAATATATCCATTTCAAGAATAGGAAAAATCTGACTTTATTTTTGTAAAAAATCATATAAATATTTGCTTCCGCGCCCGAATTTAAGATTTTTCATCATATTTTAGCGAAAAGAAAACATTGCAATAAGATATTTGCTATTTCAATTTTGTTAGGTATTCTAGAATCCAGCCCATGTAGCTTACAATATATAACGTATTCTTTAAAAAATAGGTAAAATCTGACTTTTTTTTTGTAAAAAAATCATATAAATATTTGCTTCCGCGTCCGAATTTTATAATTTTTTATTATATTTTATCCACAGTATAGGACCAAAAGCATGTTTATGAATGTTTTAACAAAAATATCCATTTCAAGAATAGGTAAAATCTGACTTTATTTTTGTAAAAAATCATATAAATATTTGCTTCCGCGCCCGACTTTTATGAACGCGCTATCTCAGAGTAATTACAATTTCAAGTGTGGCAGGTTTTCTAGAATCCAGCAATGAAGCTTACAATACACAACGTATTCATCAAAAATAGGTAAAATCTGACTTTTTTTTTTGTAAAAAATCATATGAATATTTGCTTTCTGGGCCCGAATTTTATAATTTTTTATCATATATTATCCAAAAGCATTTTTATGAATGTATTAACAAAAATATCCATTTCAAGAATATGTAATATCTGACTTATTTTTGTAAAAAATCATATAAAATATTTGCTTCCGCGCCCGAATTTTAAGATTTTCATCATAATTAGGTAAAAGAAAACATTGCAACAAGAAAATTGCTATTTCAAGTGTATTAGGTATTCTAGAATCCAGCCCATGTAGCTTAGAATATACAACGTATTCATCAAAAATAGGTAAAATCTGACATTTTTTTTGTAAAAAATCATATAAATATTTTGCTTCCGCGCCCGAATTTTATGATTTTTCATCATAACTTTAGGTAAAAGACGACATTGCAACAAGAAAATTGCTATTTCAAGTGTGTTAGGTATTCTAGAATCCAGCCCATGTAGCTTACAATATACAACGTATTCATCAAAAATAGGTAAAATCTGACTATTTTTTGTAAAAAATCATATAAATATTTGCTTCCGCGCCCGAGTTTTATAATATTTCATCATATTTTATCCACAGTATAGGTCCAAAAGCATGTTTATGAATGTTTTAACAAAAATATCCATTTCAAGAATATGTAAAATCTGACTTTTATTTTTGAAAAAAGATCATATAAATATTTGCTTCCGCGCCCGACTTTTATGATTTTTCATCATATTTTAGCTAAAAGAAAACATTGCAACAAGAAAATTGCTATTTCAAGTGTGTTAGGTATTCTAGAATCCAGCCCATGTAGCTTACAATATACAACGTATTCATCAAAAAATAGGTAAAATCTGACTTTTTTTTGTAAAAAATTCAAAATATTTGTTTGCGCGCCCGAATTTTATAATTTTTTATCATATTTTATCCACAGTATAGGTCCAAAAGCATGTTTATGAATGTTTTAAAAAGAATATCCTATTCAAGAATAGTTAAAATCTGACTTTATTTTTGTAAAAAATCATATAAATATTTGCTTCCGCGCCCGAATTTTATAATTTTTCACCATATTTTATTCACAGTATAGGTCCAAAACCATGTTTATGAATGTTTTAACAAAAATATCCATTTCAAGAATAGGTAAAATCTGACTTTATTTTTGTAAAAAATCATATAAAAATTTGCTTCCGCGCCCGAATTTTATGATTTTTTTAACATAATTTAGGTAAAAGAAAACATAGCAACAAGAAAATTGCTATTTCAAGTGTGGTAGGTATCTAGAATCCAGCCAATGAAGCTTACAAATATACAACGTATTCATCAAAAATAGGTAAAATCTGACTTTTTTTTTGTAAAAAATTATATAAATTATTTGCTTCCGCGCTCGAATTTTATAATTTACCATCATATTTTATCCATAGTATAGGTCCAAAAGCATGTTTATGAACGTTTTAAACAAAAATATTCCATTTCAAAAATATGTAAAATCTGACTTTTTTTTTGTAAAAAAATCATATAAATATTTGCTTTCGCAACCCGAATTTTATTGATTTTTGATCATAATTTAGGTAAAAGAAAACATTGCAACAAGAAAATTGCTATTTCAATTGTGTTAAGTATTCTAGAATCCAGCCCATGTAGTTTACAATATACCAACGTATTCATCAAAAATAGGTAAAAATCTGACTTTTTTTTTTGTAATAAATCATATAAATATTTGCTTCCCCGCGCCCGAATTTTATAATTTTTCATTATATTTTACCCACAGTATAGGTCCAAAAGCATGTTTATGAAAGTTTTAAACAAAAATATCCATTTCAAGAATAGGTAAAATCTGACTTTATTTTTGTAAAAAATCATATAAATTATTTGCTTCCGCGCCCAGATTTTATGATTTTTCATTATAATTTAGGTAAAAGAAAACATTGCAACAAGAAAATTACTGTTTCAAAGTGTGGTAGGTATTCTAGTATCCCAGCCAATGAAGCTTACAATATACAACGTATTAATCAAAAATAGGTAAAATCTGACTTTTTTTTTTGTAAAAAATCATATAAATATTTGCTTCCGCGCCCGAATTTTATAATATTTCATCATATTTTATCCACAGTATAGGTCCAAAAGCATGTTTATGAATGTATTAACAAAAATATCCATTTCAAGAATATGTAAAATCTGACTTTATTTTTGTAAAAAATCATATAAAATATTTGCTTCCGCAATGAAGCTTACAATACACAACGTATTCATCAAAAATAAGGTAAAATCTGACTTTATTTTTGTAAAAAATTATATAAATATTTGCTTCCGCGCCCCGAATTTTATGATTTTTTCATCATATTTTAGCTAAAAGAAAACATATAAATATTTTGCTTCTGCGCCCGAATTTTAAGATTTTTCATCATATTTTAGCTAAAAGAAAACATTGCAACAAGAAACTTACTATTTCAAGTGTGGTAGGTATTCTAGAATCCAGCCCATGTAGCTTACAATATACAACGTATTCATCAAATATAGGTAAAATCTGACTTTTTTTTGTAAAAAATCATATAAATATTTGATTGCGAGCCCGAATTTTATAATTTTTCATCATATTTTATCCGCAGTATAGGTCCAAAAGCATGTTTATGAATGTTTTAACAAAAATATCCATTTCAAGAATAGGAAAAATCTGACTTTATTTTTGTAAAAATTCATATAAATATTTGCTTCCGCGCCCGAATTTTATGATTTTTCATCATATATTAGCTAAAAGAAAACATTGCAACAAGAAAATTGCTATTTCAAGTGTGTTAGGTTGTCTAGAATCCAGCCCATGTAGCTTACAATATACAACGTATTCATTAAAAATAGGTAAAATCTGACTCTTTTTTTGTAAAAAATCAAATAAATATTTGTTTGCGCGCCCGAATTTTGTAATTTTTCTTCATATTTTATTCGCAGTATAGGTCCAAAAGCATGTTCATGAATGTTTTAACAAAAATATCCGTTTCAAGAATAGGAAAAATCTGACTTTATTTTTGTAAAAAATCATATAAATATTTGCTTCAGCGTCCGAATTTTATGATTTTTCATCATGTTTTAGCTAAATGAAAACATTGCAATAAGAAAATTGCTATTTCAATTGTGTTAAGTATTCTAGAATCCAGCCCATGTAGTTTACAATATACAACGTATTCATCAAAAATAGGTAAAATCTGACTTTTTTTTGTAATAAATCATATAAATATTTGCTTCCGCGCCCGAATTTTATAATTTTTCATTATATTTTATCCACAGTATAGGTCCAAAAGCATGTTTATGAAAGTTTTAACAAAAATATCCATTTCAAGAATAGGTAAAATCTGACTTTATTTTTGTAAAAAATCATATAAATATTTGCTTCCGCGCCCGAATTTTATGATTTTTCATTATAATTTAGGTAAAAGAAAACATTGCAACAAGAAAATTACTATTTCAAGTGTGGTAGGTATTCTAGTATCCAGCCAATGAAGCTTACAATATACAACGTATTAATCAAAAATTGGTAAAATCTGACTTTTTTTTTGTAAAAAATCATATAAATATTTGCTTCCGCGCCCGAATTTTATAATATTTCATCATATTTTATCCACAGTATAGGTCCAAAAGCATGTTTATGAATGTATTAACAAAAATATCCATTTCAAGAATATGTAAAATCTGACTTTATTTTTGTAAAATATCATATAAATATTTGCTTCCGCAATGAAGCTTACAATACACAACGTATTCATCAAAAATAGGTAAAATCTGACTTTATTTTTGTAAAAAATTATATAAATATTTGCTTCTGCGCCCGAATTTTAAGATTTTTCATCATATTTTAGCTAAAAGAAAACATTGCAACAAGAAACTTACTATTTCAAGTGTGGTAGGTATTCTAGAATCCAGCCCATGTAGCTTACAATATACAACGTATTCTTCAAAAATAGGTAAAATCTGACTTTTTTTTGTAAAAGATCATATAAATATTTGCTTCCGCGCCCGAATTTTATAATTTTTCATCATATTTTATCTACAGTATAGGTCCAAAAGCATGTTTATGAATGTTATAACAAAAATATCCATTTCAAGAATAGGTAAAATCTGACTTTATTTTTGTAAAAAATCATATAAATATTTGCTTCCCCCGCCGGACTTTATGATTTTTCATCATAATTTAGGTAAAAGAAAACATTGCAACAAGAAAATTGCTATTTCAAGTGTGGTAGGTATTCTAGAATCCAGCGAATGAAGCTTACAATATACAACGTATTAATCTAAAATAGGTAAAATCTGACTTTTTTTTAATAAAATCATATAAATATTTGCTTCCGCGCTCGAATTTTTAATTTTTTTTTCATATATTATCCACAGTATAGTTCCAAAAGCATGTTTATGAATGTATTAACAAAAATATCCATTTCAAGAATATGTAAAATCTGACTTTATTTTTGTAAAAAATCATATAAATATTTGCTTCCGCGCGCGAATTTTATGATTTTTCATCATATTTTAGCTAAAGGAAAACATTGCAACAAGAATATTGCTATTTCAAGTGTGTAAGGTATTCTAGAATCCAGCCCATGTAGCTTACAATATACAACGTATTCATCAAAAATAGGTAAAATCTGAATTTTTTTTTCTAAAAAATCTTATAAATATTCGCTTCTGCGCCCGAATTTTATAATTTTTCATCATATTTTATCCACAGTATAGGTCCAAAAGCTTGTTTATGAATGTTTTAACAAAAATATCCATATCAAGAACAGGTAAAATCTGACTTTATTTTTGTAAAAAATCATATAAATATTTGCTTCCGCGCACGAATTTTATGATTTTTTATCATAATTTAAGTAAAAGAAAACATTGCAACAAGAAAATTGCTATTTCAAGTGTGGTGGGTATTCTAGAATCCAGCCCATGTAGCTTATAATATGCAACGTATTCATCAAAAATAGGTAAAATCTGACTTTTTCTTTGTACAAAATCATATAAATATTTGCTTCCGCGCCCGAATTTTATAATTTTTCATCATATTTTATCCACAGTATAGGTCCAAATGCATGTTTATGAATGTTTTAATAAAAAAAATCCATTTCAAGAATAGGTAAAATCTGACTTTATTTTTGTAAAAAATCATATAAATATTTGCTTCCGCGCCCGAATTTTATGATTTTTCATCATATATAGCTATAAGAAAACATTGCAACAAGAAAATTGCTATTTCAAGTGTGTTAGGTATTCTAGAATCCAGCCCATGTAGCTTACAATATACAACGTATTAATTAAAAATAGGTAAAATCTGACTCTTTTTTTGTAAAAAATCAAATAAATATTTGTTTGCCGCGCCCGAATTTTGTAATTTTTCATCATATTTATTCGCAGTATAGGTCCAAAAGCATGTTTATGAAAGTTTTAACAAAAATATCCATTTCAAGAATATGTAAAATCTGACTTTATTTTTGAAAAAAAATCATATAAATATTTGCTTTCCGCGCCCGAATTTATGATTTTTCAAATATAATTTAGGTAAAAGAAAACATTGCAACAAGAAAATTACTATTTCAAGTGTGGTAGGTATTCTAGAATCCAGTCAATGAAGCTTACAATATACAACGTATTAATCAAAAATAGCTAAAATCTGACTTTTTTTTTGTAAAAAATCATATAAATATTTGCTTCCGCGCCCGAATTTTATAATATTTCATCATATTTTATCCACAGTATAGGTCCAAAAGCTTGTTTATGAATGTATTAACAAAAATATCCATTTCAAGAATATGTAAAATCTGACTTTATTTTTGTAAAAAATCATATAAATATTTGCTTCCGCAATGAAGCTTACAATACACAACGTATTCATCAAAAAATATGTAAAATCTGACTTTATTTTTGTAAAAAATTATATAAATATTTGCTTCCGCGCTCGAATTTTATAATGTTTCATAATATTTATCCTCAGTATAGGTCCAAAAGCATGTTTATGAACGTTTTAACAAAAATATAAATTTCAAATAGACCGAATTTTTAATTTTTCATCATATATTATCCACAATATAGGTCCAAAAGCATGTTTATAAATGTATTAACAAAAATATCCATTTCAAAAATATGTAAAATCTGACTTTATTTTTTGTAAAAAATCATATAAATATTTGCTTCCGCGTTTGAATTTTATAATTTTTTATCATATTTTATCCATAGTATAGGTATAAAAGCATGTTTATGAACGTTTTAACAAAAATATCCATTTCAAAAATATGTAAAATCTGACTTTATTTTTGTAAAAAAATCATATAATTATTTGCTTCCGTGCCCGAATTTTATGATTTTTCATCATAATTTAGGTAAAAGAAAACATTTGCAACAAGAAAATTGCTATTTCCAAGTGTAATAGGTATTCTAGAATCCATCCAATGAAGCTTACAATATACAACGTATTCATCAAAAATAGGTAAAATCTGACTTTATTTTTGTAAAAAATTATATAAATATTTGCTTCCGCGCTCGAATTTTATAATTTTTCATCATATTTTATGCATAGTATAGGTATAAAAGCATGTATTATGAACGTTTTAAACAAAAATATCCATTTCAATAAATATGTAAAATCTGACTTTATTTTTGTAAAAAATCATATAAATATTTGCTTCCGCACCCGAATATATGAATTTTTCATCATATTTTAGCTAAAAGAAAACATTGCAACAAGAAAATTGCTATTTCAAGTGTGTTAGGTATTCTAGAATCCAGCCCATGTAGCTTACAATATACAACGTATTCATCAAATATAGGTAAAATCTGCCTTTTTTTTGTAAAAAATCAAATAAATATTTGTTTGCCGCGCCCCGAATTTTATAATTTTTCATTATATTTTTATCCGCAGTATAGGTCCAAAAAGCATGTTTATGAATGTTTTAACAAATATATCCATGTCAAGAATAGGAAAAATCTGACTTTATTTTTGTAAAAAATCATATAAATATTTGCTTCCGCGCCCGAATTTTATGATTTTTCATCATAATTTAGGTAAAAGAAAACATTGCAACAAGAAAATTGCTATTTCAAGTGTGGTAGGTATTCTAGAATCCAGCCAATGAAGCTTACAATATACAACGTATTCATCAAAAATAGGTAAAATCTGACTTTATTTTTGTAAAAAATTATATAAATACTTGCTTCCGCGCTCGAATTTTATATTTTTTCATCATATTTTATGCATAGTATAGGTATAAAAGCATGTTTATGAACGTTTTAACAAAAATATCCATTTTAAAAATATGTAAAAATCTGACTTTATTTTTGTAAAAAAATCATATAAATATTTGCTTTAGCGCCCGAATTTTATGATTTTTCATCATATTTTAGCTAAAAGAAAACTTCGCAACAAGAAATTTGCTATTTCAAGTGTGTTAGGTATTCTAGAATCCAGCCCATGTAGCTTATAATATACAACGTATTCATCAAATATAGGTAAAATCTGACTTTTTTTTTTGTAAAAAATCAAATAAATATTTGCTTCCGCGCCCGAATGTTATGATTTTTCATCATATTTTAGCTAAAAGAAAACATTGCAACAAGAAAATTGCTATTTCAAGTGTGTTAGGTATCCTAGAATCCAGCCCATGTAGCTTACAATATACAACGTATTCATGAAAAATAGGTAAAATCTGACTTTTCTTTTGTAAAAAATCATATAAATATTTGTTTGCGCGCCCAAATATTATAATTTTTCATCATATTTTATCCGCAGTATAGGTCCAAAAGCATGTTTATGAATGTATTAACAAAAATATCCATTTCAAGAATAGATAAAATCAGACATTATTTTTGTAAAAAACTCATATAAATATTTGCTTCTGCGCCCGAATTTTATGATTTTTCATCATATTTTAGCTAAAAGAAAACATTGCAACAAGAAAATTGCTATTTCAAGTGTGTTAGGTATTCTAGAATCCAGCCCATGTAGCTACAATATACAACGTATTCATCAAAAATAGGTAAAATCAGACTTTTTTTTGTAAAAAATACTCTGAGATAGCGCGTA
>JAQOWZ010000457.1:0-39343 GCA_035578165.1 Stenolophus ochropezus
TAATTTTCTTGTTGCAATGTTTTCTTTTACCTAAATTATGATGAAAAATCATAAAATTCGGGCGCGGAAGCAAATATTTATATGATTTTTTACAAAAATTAAGTCAGATTTTTCCTATTCTTGAAATGGATATTTTTGTTAAAACATTCATAAACATGCTTTTGGACCTATAATATGAATAAAATATGATGAAAATTATAAAATTCGGGCGCGGAAGCAAATATCTATATAATTTTTTACAAAAAAAGGTCAGATTTTACATATTTTTGATGAATACGTTGTATATTGTAAGCTTCATTGGCTGGATTCTAGAATACCCACCACACTTGAAATAGCAATTTTCTTGTTGCAATGTTTTCTTTTACCTAAATTATGATGAAAAATCATAAAACTCGGTCGCGGAAGCAAATATTTATATAATTTTTTACAAAAATATAGTCAGATTTTACCTATTCTTGAAATGGATATATTTGTTAAAACATTCATAAACATGCTTTTGGACCTATACTGTGGATAAAATATGATGAAAAATTATAAAATTCGGGCGCGGAAGCAAATATTTATATGATTTTTTACAAAAAAAAAGTCAGATTTTACCAATTTTTGATGAATACGTTGTATATTGTAAGCTACATGGGCTGGATTCTAGAATACCTAACACATTTGAAATAGCAATATTCTTGTTGCAATGTATTCTTTTAGCTAAAATAAGATGAAAAATCATAAAATTCGGGCACGGAAGCAAAAATTTATATGATTTTTACAAAAATAACGTCAGATTTTACCTATTTTTGAAATGGATATTTTTGTTAAAACATTCATAAACATGCTTTTGGACCTATAATATGAATAAAATATGATGAAAATTATAAAATTCTAGCGCGGAAGCAAATACTTATATAATTTTTTACAAAAATTAAGTAAGATTTTACCTATTTTTGATGAATACGTTGTATATTGTAAGCTTCATTGGCTGGATTCTAAAATACCTACCACACTTGAAATAGCAATTTTCATGTTGCAATGTTTTCTTATACCTAAATTATGATGAAAAATCATAAAATTCGGGCGCGGAAGCAAATATTTATATGATTTTTTTCAAAAATAAAGTCAGATTTTACCTATTCTTGAAATAGATAATTTTGTTAAAACATTCATAAACATGTTTTTGGACCTTTACTGTGGATAAAAATGATGAAAAATTATAAAATTCGGGCGCGGAAGAAAATATTTATATGATTTTTTACAAAAAAAATGTCAGATTTTACCTATTTTTGATGAATACGTTGTATATTGTAAGCTTCATTGGCTGGATTCTAGAATACCTACCACACTTAAAATAGCAATTATCTTGTTGCAATGTTTTCTTTTACCTAAATTATGATGAAAAATCATAAAAATCGGGCGCGGAAGCAAATATTTATATGATTTTTTACAAAAATATAGTCAGATTTTACCTATTCTTGAAATGGATATATTTGTTAAAACATTCATAAACATGCTTTTGGACATATACTGTGGATAAAATATGATGAAAAATTATAAAATTCGGGCGCGGAAGCAAATATTTATATGATTTTTTACAAAAAAAAAGTCAGATTTTACCAATTTTTGATGAATACGTTGTATATTGTAAGCTACATGGGCTGGATTCTAGAATACCTAACACATTTGAAATAGCAATATTCTTGTTGCAATGTATTCTTTTGGCTAAAATAAGATGAAAAATCATAAAATTCGGGCACGGAAGCAAAAATTTATATGATTTTTACAAAAATAACGTCAGATTTTACCTATTTTTGATGAATACGTTGTATATTGTAAGCTTCATTGGCTGGATTCTAGAATACCTAACACACTTGAAATAGCAATTTTCTTGTTGCAATGTATTCTTTTAGCTAAAATATGATGAAAAATCAGAATATTCGGGCGCGGACGCAAATATTTATATGATTTTTTACAAAAATAAAGTCAGATTTTACCTATTTTTGAAATGAATATTTTTGTTAAAACGTTCATAAACATGCTTTTGGACCTATACTATGGATAAAATATGATGAAAAATAATAAAATTCGGGCGCGGAAGCAAATATTTATATAATTTTTTACAAAAATAAAGTCAGATTTTACCTATTTTTGATGAATACGTTGTATATTGTATGCTTCATTGGCTGGATTCTAGAATACCTACCACACTTAAAATAGCAATTATCTTGTTGCAATGTTTTCTTTTACCTAAATTATGATGAAAGATCATAAAAATCGGGCGCGGAAGCAAATATTTATATGATTTTTTACAAAAATAATGTCAGATTTTACATATTCTTGAAATTGATATTTTTGTTAATATATTCATAAACATTCTTTTGGACCTATACTGTGGATAAAATATAATGAAAAATTATAAAATTCGGCCGCGGAAGCAAATATTTATGATTTTTTACAAAAATAAAGTCAGATTTTACCTATTTTTGAAATGGATATTTTTGTTAAAACATTCATAAACATGCTTTTGGACCTATACTATAGATAAAATAAGATGAAAAATTATAAAATTCGGGAGCGGAAGCAAATATAGTTTTTTACAAAAATAAAGTCAGATTTTACCTATTTTTGATGAATACGTTGTATATTGTAAGCTTCATTGGCTGGATTCTAGAATACCTACCACACTTGAAATAGCAATTTTCTTTTTGCAATGCTTTCTTTTACTTAAATTATGATGAAAAATCATAAAATTCGGGCGCGGAAGCAAATATTTATATGATTTTTTACAAAAAAAAAGTCAGATTTTACCAATTTTTGATGAATACGTTGTATATTGTAAGCTACATGGGCTGGATTCTAAGAATACCTAACACATTTGAAATAGCAATATTCTTGTTGCAATGTATTCTTTTGGCTAAAATAAGATGAAAAATCATAAAATTCGGGCACGGAAGCAAAAATTTATATGATTTTTACAAAAATAACGTCAGATTTTACCTATTTTTGATGAATACGTTGTATATTGTAAGCTTCATTGGCTGGATTCTAGAATACCTAACACACTTGAAATAGCAATTTTCTTGTTGCAATGTATTCTTTTAGCTAAAATATGATGAAAAATCAGAATATTCGGGCGCGGACGCAAATATTTATATGATTTTTTACAAAAATAAAGTCAGATTTTACCTATTTTTGAAATGAATATTTTTGTTAAAACGTTCATAAACATGCTTTTGGACCTATACTATGGATAAAATATGATGAAAAATAATAAAATTCGGGCGCGGAAGCAAATATTTATATAATTTTTTACAAAAATAAAGTCAGATTTTACCTATTTTTGATGAATACGTTGTATATTGTATGCTTCATTGGCTGGATTCTAGAATACCTACCACACTTAAAATAGCAATTATCTTGTTGCAATGTTTTCTTTTACCTAAATTATGATGAAAGATCATAAAAATCGGGCGCGGAAGCAAATATTTATATGATTTTTTACAAAAATAATGTCAGATTTTACATATTCTTGAAATTGATATTTTTGTTAATATATTCATAAACATTCTTTTGGACCTATACTGTGGATAAAATATAATGAAAAATTATAAAATTCGGCCGCGGAAGCAAATATTTATGATTTTTTACAAAAATAAAGTCAGATTTTACCTATTTTTGAAATGGATATTTTTGTTAAAACATTCATAAACATGCTTTTGGACCTATACTATAGATAAAATAAGATGAAAAATTATAAAATTCGGGAGCGGAAGCAAATATAGTTTTTTACAAAAATAAAGTCAGATTTTACCTATTTTTGATGAATACGTTGTATATTGTAAGCTTCATTGGCTGGATTCTAGAATACCTACCACACTTGAAATAGCAATTTTCTTTTTGCAATGCTTTCTTTTACTTAAATTATGATGAAAAATCATAAAATTCGGGCGCGGAAGCAAATATTTATATGATTTTTTACAAATATAAAGGCAGATTTTACCTATTCTTGAAATGGATATTTTTGTTAAAACATTCATAAACATGCTTTTGGACCTGTACTGTGGATAAAATATGATGAAAAATTATAAAATTCGGGCGCGGAAGCAAATATTTATATGATTTTTTACAAAAAAAAAGTCAGATTTTACATATTTTTGATGAATACGTTGTATATTGTAAGCTACATGAACTGGATTCTAGAATACCTAATACACTTGAAATACCAATTTTCTTGTTGCAATGTTTTCTTTTAGCTAAAATATGATAAAAAAAAATCATAAAATTCGGGCGCGGAAGGAAATATTTATATGATTTTTTACAAAAATAAAGTCAGATTTTACCTATTTTTGAAATGGATATTTTTGTTAAAACATTCATATACATGTTTTTGGACCTATACTATGGATAAAATATGATGAAAAATTATAAAATTCGGGCGCGGAAGCAAATATTTATATAATTTTTCACAAAAATAAAGTCAGATTTTACCTATTTTTGATGAATAAGTTGTATATTGTAAGCTTCATTGGCTGAATTCTAGAATACCTACCATTCTTGAAATAGCAATTTTCTTGTTGCAATGTTTTCTTTTACCTAAATTATGATGAAAAATCATAAAATTCGGGCGCGAAAGGAAGTATTTATATGATTTTTTACAAAAATAAAGTCAGATTTTTCTTATTCTTGAAATGGATATTTTTGTTAAAACATTCATAAACATGCTTTTGGGCCTATACTGCGGATAAAAAATGATGAAAAATTATAAAAATCGGGCGCGGAAACAATTATTTATATAATTTTTTACAAAAATAAAGTCAGATTTTACCTATTTTTGATGAATACGTTGTATATTGTAAGCTTCATTGGCTGGATTCTAGAATACCTAACACACTTGAAATAGCAATTTTCTTGTTGCAATGTATTCTTTTAGCTAAAATATGATGAAAAATCAGAATATTCGGGCGCGGACGCAAATATTTATATGATTTTTTACAAAAATAAAGTCAGATTTTACCTATTTTTGAAATGAATATTTTTGTTAAAACGTTCATAAACATGCTTTTGGACCTATACTATGGATAAAATATGATGAAAAATAATAAAATTCGGGCGCGGAAGCAAATATTTATATAATTTTTTACAAAAATAAAGTCAGATTTTACCTATTTTTGATGAATACGTTGTATATTGTATGCTTCATTGGCTGGATTCTAGAATACCTACCACACTTAAAATAGCAATTATCTTGTTGCAATGTTTTCTTTTACCTAAATTATGATGAAAGATCATAAAAATCGGGCGCGGAAGCAAATATTTATATGATTTTTTACAAAAATAATGTCAGATTTTACATATTCTTGAAATTGATATTTTTGTTAATATATTCATAAACATTCTTTTGGACCTATACTGTGGATAAAATATAATGAAAAATTATAAAATTCGGCCGCGGAAGCAAATATTTATGATTTTTTACAAAAATAAAGTCAGATTTTACCTATTTTTGAAATGGACGCGCTATCTCAGAGTTCATAAACATGCTTTTGGACCTATACTATAGATAAAATAAGATGAAAAATTATAAAATTCGGGAGCGGAAGCAAATATAATTTTTTACAAAAATAAAGTCAGATTTTACCTATTTTTGATGAATACGTTGTATATTGTAAGCTTCATTGGCTGGATTCTAGAATACCTACCACACTTGAAATAGCAATTTTCTTTTTGCAATGCTTTCTTTTACTTAAATTATGAGGAAAAATCATAAAATTCGGGCGCGGAAGCAAATATTTATATGATTTTTTACAAAAATAAAGGCAGATTTTACCTATTCTTGAAATGGATATTTTTGTTAAAACATTCATAAACATGCTTTTGGACCTGTACCGTGGATAAAATATGATGAAAAATTATAAAATTCGGGCGCGGAAGCAAATATTTATATGATTTTTTACAAAAAAAAAAGTCAGATTTTACATATTTTTGATGAATACGTTGTATATTGTAAGCTACATGGGCTGGATTCTAGAATACCTAATACACTTGAAATACCAATTTTCTTGTTGCAATGTTTTCTTTTAGCTAAAATATGATAAAAAAAAATCATAAAATTCGGGCGCGGAAGGAAATATTTATATGATTTTTTACAAAAATAAAGTCAGATTTTACCTATTTTTGAAATGGATATTTTTGTTAAAACATTCATATACATGCTTTTGGACCTATACTATGGATAAAATATGATGAAAAATTATAAAATTCGGGCGCGGAAGCAAATATTTATATAAATTTTCACAAAAATAAAGTCAGATTTTACCTATTTTTGATGAATAAGTTGTATATTGTAAGCTTCATTGGCTGGATTCTAGAATACCTACCATTCTTGAAATAGCAATTTTCTTGTTGCAATGTTTTCTTTTACCTAAATTATGATGAAAAATCATAAAATTCGGGCGCGAAAGGAAGTATTTATATGATTTTTTACAAAAATAAAGTCAGATTTTTCTTATTCTTGAAATGGATATTTTTGTTAAAACATTCATAAACATGCTTTTGGGCCTATACTGCGGATAAAAAACGCGCTATCTCAGAGTAATCGGGCGCGGAAGCAATTATTTATATAATTTTTTACAAAAATAAAGTCAGATTTTACCTATTTTTGATGAATACATTGTATATTGTAAGCTTCATTGGCTGGATTCTAGAATACCTAACACACTTGAAATAGCAATTTTCTTGTTGCAATGTATTCTTTTAGCTAAAATATGATGAAAAATCAAAATATTCGGGCGCGGACGCAAATATTTATATGATTTTTTACAAAAATAAAGTCAGATTTTACCTATTTTTGAAATGAATATTTTTGTTAAAAACGTTCATAAACATGCTTTTGGACCTATACTATGGATAAAATATGATGAAAAATAATAAAATTCGGGCGCGGAAGCAAATATTTATATAATTTTTTACAAAAATAAAGTCAGATTTTACCTATTTTTGATGAATACGTTGTATATTGTATGCTTCATTGGCTGGATTCTAGAATACCTACCACACTTAAAATAGCAATTATCTTGTTGCAATGTTTTCTTTTACCTAAATTATGATGAAAGATCATAAAAATCGGGCGCGGAAGCAAATATTTATATGATTTTTTACAAAAATAATGTCAGATTTTACATATTCTTGAAATTGATATATTTGTTAATATATTCATAAACATGCTTTTGGACCTATACTGTGGATAAAATATGATGAAAAAATATAAAATTCGGCCGCGGAAGCAAATATTTATGATTTTTTACAAAAATAAAGTCAGATGTTACCTATTTTTGAAATGGATATTTTTGTTAAAACATTCATAAACATGCTTTTGGACCTATACTATAGATAAAATAAGATGAAAAATTATAAAATTCGGGAGCGGAAGCAAATATAATTTTTTACAAAAATAAAGTCAGATTTTACCTATTTTTGATGAATACGTTGTATATTGTAAGCTTCATTGGCTGGATTCTAGAATACCTACCACACTTGAAATAGCAATTTTCTTGTTGCAATGTTTTCTTTTACCTAAATTATGACGAAAAAATCATAAAAATCGGGCGCGGAAGCAAATATTTATATGATTTTTTACAAAAATAAAGTCAGATTTTTCCTATTCTTGAAATGGATATTTATGTTAAAACATTCATAAACATGCTTTTGGACCTATACTGCGGATAAAATATGGTGCAAAATTATAAAATTCGGGCGCGGAAGCAAATATTTATATGATTTTTTACAAAAATAAAGTCAGATTTTACCTATTTTTGATGAATACGTTGTATATTGTAAGCTACATGGGCTGGATTCTAGAATACCTAACAAACTTGAAATTGCAATTTTCTTGTTGCAATGTTTTCTTTCAGCTAAAATATGATGAAAAATCATAAAATTCGGGCGCGAAAGCAAATATTTATATGATTTTTACAAAAATAAATTCAGATTTTTTCTATTCTTGAAATGGATATTTATGTTAAAACATTCATAAACATGCTTTTGGACCTATACTGCGGATAAAATATGATGAAAAATTATAAAATTCGGGCGCGGAAGCAAATATTTATATAATTTTTTACAAAAATAAAGTAAGATTTTACCTATTTTTGATGAATACGTTGTATATTGTAAGCTACATGGGCTGGATTCTAGAATACCTAACAAACTTGAAATAGCAATTTTCTTGTTGCAATGTTTTCTTTCAGCTAAAATATGATGAAAAATCATAAAAATCGGGCGCGGAAGCAAATATTTATGATTTTTTACAAAAATAAAGTCAGATTTTTCCTATTCTTGAAATGGATATTTTTGTTAAAACATTCATGAACATGCTTTTGGGCCTATACTGCGGATAAAATATGATAAAAATTATAAAATTCGGGCGCGGAAGCAAATATTTATATAATTTTTTACAAAAATAAAGTCAGATTTTACCTATTTTTGATTAATACGTTGTATATTGTAAGCTTCATTGGCTGGATTCTAGAATACCTACCACACTTAAAATAGCAATTTTCTTGTTGCAATGTTTTCTTTTAGCTAAAATATGATAAAAAAAAATCATAAAATTCGGGCGCGGAAGGAAGTATTTATATGATTCTTTACAAAAATAAAGTCAGATTTTACCTATTTTTGAAATGGATATTTTTGTTAAAACATACATAAACATGCCTTTGGACCTATACTATGGATAAAATATGATGAAAAATTATAAAATTCGGGCGCGGAAGCAAATATTTATATAATTTTTTACAAAAATAAAGTCAGATTTTACCTATTTTTGATGAATACGTTGTATATTGTAAGCTACATGGGCTGGATTCTAGAATACCTAACAAACTTGAAATAGCAATTTTCTTGTTGCAATGTTTTCTTTTAGCTAAAATATGATGAAAAATCATAAAATTCGGGCGCGAAAGCAAATATTTATATGATTTTTTACAAAAATAAAGTCAGATTTTTCCTATTCTTCAAATGGATATTTTTGTTAAAACATTCATAAACATGCTTTTGGGCCTATACTGCGGATAAAATATGATAAAATATATAAAATTCGGGCGCGAAAGCAAATATTTATATAATTTTTTACAAAAATAAAGTCAGATTTTACCTATTTTTGATGAATACGTTGTATATTGTAAGCTTCATTGGCTGGATTCTAGAATACCTACCACACTTAAAATAGCAATTTTCTTGTTGCAATGTTTTCTTTTAGCTAAAATATGATAAAAAAAATCATAAAATTCGGGCGCGGAAGGAAGTATTTATATGATTTTTTACAAAAATAAAGTCAGATTATTCCTATTCTTGAAATGGATATTTTTGTTAAAACATTCATAAACATGCTTTTGGGCCTATACTGCGAATAAAATATGATGAAAAATTATAAAATTCGGGCGCGGAAGCAAATATTTATATAATTTTTTACAAAAATAAAGTCAGATTTTACCTATTTTTGATGAATACGTTGTATATTGTAAGCTTCATTGGCTGGATTCTAGAATACCTACCACACTTGAAATAGCAATTTTCTTGTTGCAATGTTTTCATTTACCTAAATTATGATGAAAAATCATAAAAATCGGGCGCGGAAGTAAATATTTATATAATTTTTTACAAAAATAAAGTCAGATTTTACCTATTCTTGAAATGGATATTTTTGTTAAAACATTCATAAACATGCTTTTGGGCCTATACTGCGGATAAAATATGATGAAAAATTATAAAATTCGGGCGCGGAAGCAAATATTTATATAATTTTTTTCAAAAATAAAGTCAGATTTTACCTATTTTTGATGAATACGTTGTATATTGTAATCTTCATTGGCTGGATTCTAGAATACCTACCACACTTGAAATAGCAATTTCTTGTTGCAATGTTTTCTTTTACCTAAATTATGATGAAAAATCATAAAAATCGGGCGCGGAAGTAAATATTTATATAATTTTTTACAAAAATAAAGTCAGATTTTTCCTATTCTTGAAATGGATATTTTTGTTAAAACATTCATAAACATGCTTTTGGGCCTATACTGCGGATAAAATATGATGAAAAATTATAAAATTCGGGCGCGGAAGCAAATATTTATATAATTTTTTTCAAAAATAAAGTCAGATTTTACCTATTTTTGATGAATACGTTGTATATTGTAAGCTTCATTGGCTGGATTCTAGAATACCTACCACACTTGAAATAGCAATTTTCTTGTTGCAATGTTTTCTTTTACCTAAATTATGATGAAAAATCATAAAAATCGGGCGCGGAAGCAAATATTTATATGATTTTTTACAAAAATAAAGTCAGATTTTTCCTATTCTTGAAATGGATATTTATGTTATAACATTCATAAACATGCTTTTGGACCTATACTGCGGATAAAATATGATAAAAAATTATAAAATTCGGGCGCGGAAGCAAATATTTATATGATTTTTTACAAAAAAAAAAGTCAGATTTTACCTATTTTTGATGAATACGTTGTATATTGTAAGCTTCATTGGCTGGATTCTAGAATACCTAACACATGTTTTCTTTTAGCTAAAATATGATGAAAAATCATAAAATTCGGGCGCGAAAGCAAATATTTATATGATTTTTTACAAAAATAAAGTCAGATTTTTCCTATTCTTCAAATGGATATTTTTGTTAAAACATTCATAAACATGCTTTTGGGCCTATACTGCGGATAAAATATGATAAAAATTATAAAATTCAGGCGCGGAAGTAAATATTTATATAATTTTTTACAAAAATAAAGTCAGATTTTACCTATTTTTGATGAATACGTTGTATATTGTAAGCTTAATTGCTGGATTCTAGAATACCTACCACACTTAAAATAGCAATTTTCTTGTTGCAATGTTTTCTTTTAGCTAAAATATGAAAAAAAATCATAAAATTCGGGCGCGAAAGCAAATATTTATATGATTTTTTACAAAAATAAAGTCAGATTATTCCTATTCTTGAAATGGATAATTTTGTTAAAACATTCATAAACATGCTTTTGGACCTATACTGCGGATGAAATATGATAAAAAAAAATCATAAAATTCGGGCGCGGAAGGAAATATTTATATGATTTTTTACAAAAATAATGTCAGATTTTACATATTCTTGAAATGGATATTTATGTTAAAACATTCATAAACATGCTTTTGGACCTATACTGCGGATAAAATATGATGAAAAATTATAAAATTCGGGCGCGGAAGCAAATATTTATATGATTTTTTACAAAAAAAAAAGTCAGATTTTACCTATTTTTGATGAATACGTTGTATATTGTAAGCTTCATTGGCTGGATTCTAGAATACCTAACACACTTGAAATAGCAATTTTCTTGTTGCAATGTTTTCTTTTAGCTAAAATATGATAAAAAATCATAAAATTCGGGCGCGAAAGCAAATATTGATATGATTTTTTACAAAAATAAAGTCAGATTATTCCTATTCTTGAAATGGATAATTTTGTTAAAACATTCATAAACAAGCTTTTGGGCCTATACTGCGAATAAAATATGATGAAAAATTATAAAATTCGGGCGCGGAAGCAAATATTTATATGATTTTTTACAAAAAAAAAGTCAGATTTTACCTATTTTTGATGAATACGTTGTATATTGTAAGCTTCATTGGCTGGATTCTAGAATACCTACCACACTTGAAATAGCAATTTTCTTGTTGCAATGTTTTCTTTTACCTAAATTATGATGAAAAATCATAAAAATCGGGCGCGGAAGCAAATATTTATATGATTTTTTACAAAAATAAAGTCAGATTTTTCCTATTCTTGAAATGGATATTTATGTTAAAACATTCATAAACATGCTTTTGGACCTATACTGCGGATAAAATATGATGAAAAATTATAAAATTCGGGAGCGGAAGCAAATATTTATATGATTTTTTACAAAAAAAAAAAGTCAGATTTTACCTATTTTTGATGAATACGTTGTATATTGTAAGCTTCATTGGCTGGATTCTAGAATACCTAACACACTTGAAATAGCAATTTTCTTGTTGCAATGTTTTCTTTTAGCTAAAATATGATAAAAAATCATAAAATTCGGGCGCGAAAGCAAATATTTATATGATTTTTTACAAAAATAAAGTCAGATTTTACCTATTTTTGATGAATACGTTGTATATTGTAAGCTCATTGGCTGGATTCTAGAATACCTACCACACTTGAAATAGCAATTTTCTTTTTGCAATGCTTTCTTTTACTTAAATTAGGATGAAAAATCATAAAATTCGGGCGCGGAAGCAAATATTTATATGATTTTTTACAAAAATAAAGGCAGATTTTACCTATTCTTGAAATGGATATTTTTGTTAAAACATTCATAAACATGCTTTTGGACCTGTACTGTGGATAAAATATGATGAAAAATTATAATATTCGGGCGCGGAAGCAAATATTTATATGATTTTTTACAAAAAAAAAGTCAGATTTTACATAATTTTGATGAATACGTTGTATATTGTAAGCTAAATGGGCTGGATTCTAGAATACCTAATACACATGAAATACCAATTTTCTTGTTGCAATGTTTTCTTTTAGCTAAAATATGATAAAAAAAATATCATAAAATTCGGGCGCGGAAGGAAATATTTATATGATTTTTTACAAAAATAAAGTCAGATTTTATCTATTTTTGAAATGGATATTTTTGTTAAAACATTCATATACATGCTTTTGGACCTATACTATGGATAAAATATGATGAAAAATCATAAAATTCGGGCGCGGAAGCAAATATTTATGATTTTTTACAAAAATAAAGTCAGATTTTTCCTATTCTTGAAATTGGATATTTTTTTGTTAAAACATTAATAAACATGCTTTTGGACCTATACTGCGGATAAAATATGATGAAAAATTATAAAATTCGGGCGCGGAAGCAAATATTTATATAATTTTTTACAAAAATAAAGTCAGATTTTACCTATTTTTGATGAATACGTTGTATATTGTAAGCTTCATTGGCTGGATTCTAGAATACCTACCACACTTGAAAAAGCAATTTTCTTGTTGCAATGTTTTCGTTTACCTAAATTATGATGAAAAATCATAAAAATCGGGCGCGGAAGCAAATATTTATATGAATTTTTACAAAAATAAAGTTAGATTTTTCCTATTCTTGAAATGGATATTTATGTTAAAACATTCATAAACATGCTTTTGGACCTATACTGCGGATAAAATATGATGAAAAATTATAAAA
The DNA here is from genome assembly GCA_035578165.1 of Stenolophus ochropezus. Classification (NCBI taxonomy): domain Eukaryota; kingdom Metazoa; phylum Arthropoda; class Insecta; order Coleoptera; family Carabidae; genus Stenolophus; species Stenolophus ochropezus. The sequence goes on from JAQOWZ010000457.1 coordinate 13,257, forward strand.
TTCGGGCGCGGAAGCAAATATTTATATGATTTTTTACAAAAAAAAAAGTCAGATTTTACCTACTTTTGATGAATACGTTGTATATTGTAAGCTTCATTGACTGGATTCTAGAATACCTAACACACTTGAAATAGCAATTTTCTTGTTGCAATGTTTTCTTTTAGCTAAAATATGATAAAAAATCATAAAATTCGGGCGCGAAACCAAATATTTATAAGATTTTTTACAAAAATAAAGTCAGATTATTCCTATTCTTGAAATGGATAATTTTGTTAAAACATTCATAAACATGCTTTTGGACCTATACTGCGGATGAAATATGATAAAAAATAATAAAATTCGGGCGCGGAAGCAAATATTTTTATAATTTTTTACAAAAATAAAGTCTGATTTTACCTAATTTTGATGAATACGTTGTATATTGTAAGCTTCATTGGCTGGATTCTAGAATACCTAACACACTTGAAATAGCAATTTTCTTGTTGCAATGTTTTCTTTTAGCTAAAATATGATGAAAAATCATAAAATTCGGGCGCGAAAGCAAATATTTATATGATTTTTACAAAAATAAATTCAGATTTTTTCTATTCTTGAAATGGATATTTATGTTAAAACATTCATAAACATGCTTTTGGACCTATACTGCGGATAAAATATGATGAAAAATTATAAAATTCGGGCGCGGAAGCAAATATTTATATAATTTTTTACAAAAATAAAGTTAGATTTTACCTATGTTTGATGAATACGTTGTATATTGTAAGCTACATGGGCTGGATTCTAGAATACCTAACAAACTTGAAATAGCAATTTTCTTGTTGCAATGTTTTCTTTTAGCTAAAATATGATGAAAAATCATAAAATTCGTTCGCGAAAGCAAATATTTATATGATTTTTTACAAAAATAAAGTCAGATTTTTCCTATTCTTCAAATGGATATTTTTGTTAAAACATTCATAAACATGCTTTTGGGCCTATACTGCGGATAAAATATGATAAAAATTATAAAATTCGGGCGCGGAAGCAAATATTTATATAATTTTTACAAAAATAAAGTCAGATTTTACCTATTTTTGATGAATACGTTGTATATTGTAAGCTTGTTTGGCTGGATTCTAGAATACCTACCACACTTAAAATAGCAATTTTCTTGTTGCAATGTTTTCTTTTAGCTAAAATATGATAAAAAAAATCATAAAATTCGGGCGCGGAAGGAAGTATTTATATGATTTTTTACAAAAATAAATTCAGATTTTTCCTATTCTTGAAATGGATATTTTTGTTAAAACATTCATAAACATGCTTTTGGGCCTATACTGCAAATAAAATATGATGAAAAATTATAAAATTCGGGCGCGGAAGCAAATATTTATATAATTTTTACAAAAATAAAGTCCGATTTTACCTATTTTTGATAAATACGTTGTATATTGTAAGCTTCATTGGCTGGATTCTAGAATACCTACCACACTTGAAATAGCAATTTTCTTGTTGCAATGTTTTCTTTTACCTAAATTATGATGAAAAATCATAAAAATCGGGCGCGGAAGTAAATATTTATATAATTTTTTACAAAAATAAAGTCAGATTTTTCCTATTCTTGAAATGGATATTTATGTTAAAACATTCATAAACATGCTTTTGGAACTATACTGCGGATAAAATATGATAAAAAATTATAAAATTCGGGCGCGGAAGCAAATATTTATATGATTTTTTACAAAAAAAAGTCAGATTTTACCTATTTTTGATGAATACGTTGTATATTGTAAGCTTCATTGGCTGGATTCTAGAAAACCTACCACACTTGAAATAGCAATTTTCTTGTTGCAATGTTTTCTTTTACCTAAATTATGATGAAAAATCGTAAAAATCGGGCGCGGAAGTAAATATTTTTATAATTTTTTACAAAAATAAAGTCAGATTTTTCCAATTCTTGAAATGGATATTTATGTTAAAACATTCATAAACATGCTTTTGGAACTATACTGCGGATAAAATATGATGAAAAATTATAAAATTCGGGAGCGGAAGCAAATATTTATATGATTTTTTACAAAAGAAAAGTCAGATTTTACCTATTTTTGATGAATACGTTGTATATTGTAAGCTTCATTGGCTGGATTCTAGAAAACCTACAACACTTGAAATAGCAATTTTCTTGTTGCAATGTTTTCTTTTACCTAAATTATGATGAAAAATCATAAAAATCGGGCGCGGAAGCAAATATTTATATGATTTTTTACAAAAATAAAGTCAGATTTTTCCTATTCTTGAAATGGATATTTATGTTAAAACATTCATAAACATGCTTTTGGACCTATACTGCGGATAAAAAAAGATGAAAAATTATAAAATTCGGGCGCGGAAGCAAATATTTATATGTTTTTTTACAAAAAAAAAAGTCAGATTTTACCTATTTTTGATGAATACGTTGTATATTGTAAGCTTCATTGACTGGATTCTAGAATACCTAACACACTTGAAATAGCAATTTTCTTGTTGCAATGTTTTCTTTTAGCTAAAATATGATAAAAAATCATAAAATTCGGGCGCGAAACCAAATATTTATATGATTTTTTACAAAAATAAAGTCAGATTATTCCTATTCTTGAAATGGATAATTTTGTTAAAACATTCATAAACATGCTTTTGGACCTATACTGTGGATGAAATATGATAAAAAAAAATCATAAAATTCGGGCGCGGAAGGAAATATTTATATGATTTTTTACAAAAATAATGTCAGATTTTACATATTCTTGAAATGGATATTTTTGTTAATATATTCATAAACATGCTTTTTTACCTATACTGTGGATAAAATATGATGAAAAATCATAAAATTCGGCTGCGGAAGCAAATTTTTATGGTTTTTTACAAAAATAAAGTCAGATTTTACCTATTTTTGAAATGGATATTTTTGTTAAAACATTCATAAACATGCTTTTGGACCTATACTATGGATAAAATAAGATGAAAAATTATAAAATTCGGGAGCGGAAGCAAATATAATTTTTTACAAAAATAAAGTCAGATTTTACCTATTTTTGATGAATACGTTGTATATTGTAAGCTTCATTGCCTGGATTCTAGAATACCTACCACACTTGAAATAGCAATTTTCTTTTTGCAATGCTTTCTTTTACTTAAATTATGATGAAAAATCATAAAATTCGGGCGCGGAAGCAAATATTTATATGATTTTTTACAAAAATAAAGGCAGATTTTACCTATTCTTGAAATGGATATTTTTGTTAAAACATTCATAAACATGCTTTTGGACCTGTACTGTGGATAAAATATGATGAAAAATTATAAAATTCGGGCGCGGAAGCAAATATTTATATGATTTTTTACAAAAAAAAGTTAGATTTTACATATTTTTGATGAATACGTTGTATATTGTACGCTACATGGGCTGGATTCTAGAATACCTAATACACTTGAAATACCAATTTTCTTGTTGCAATGTTTTCTTTTAGCTAAAATATGATAAAAAAAAATCATAAAATTCGGGCGCGGAAGGAAATATTTATATGATTTTTTACAAAAATAAAGTCAGATTTTACCTATTTTTGAAATGGATATTTTTATTAAAACATTCATATACATGCTTTTGGACCTATACTATGGATAAAATAAGATGAAAAATTATAAAATTCGGGCGCGGAAGCAAATATTTATATGTTTTTTTACAAAAAAAAAAGTCAGATTTTACCTATTTTTGATGAATACGTTGTATATTGTAAGCTTCATTGACTGGATTCTAGAATACCTAACACACTTGAAATAGCAATTTTCTTGTTGCAATGTTTTCTTTTAGCTAAAATATGATAAAAAATCATAAAATTCGGGCGCGAAACCAAATATTTATATGATTTTTTACAAAAATAAAGTCAGATTATTCCTATTCTTGAAATGGATAATTTTGTTAAAACATTCATAAACATGCTTTTGGACCTATACTGCGGATGAAATATGATAAAGAATAATAAAATTTGGGCGCGGAAGCAAATATTTATATAATTTTTTACAAAAATAAAGTCAGATTTTACCTAATTTTGATGAATACGTTAATATTGTAAGCTTCATTGGCTGGATTCTAGAATACCTAACACACTTGAAATAGCAATTTTCTTGTTGCAATGTTTTCTTTTAGCTAAATATGATGAAAAATCATAAAATTCGGGCGCGAAAGCAAATATTTATATGATTTTTACAAAAATAAATTCAGATTTTTTCTATTCTTGAAATGGATATTTATGTTAAAACATTCATAAACATGCTTTTGGACCTATACTGCGGATAAAATATGATGAAAAATTATAAAATTCGGGCGCGGAAGCAAATATTTATATAATTTTTTTACAAAAATAAAGTCAGATTTTACCTATTTTTGATGAATACGTTGTATATTGTAAGCTACATGGGCTGGATTCTAGAATACCTAACAAACTTGAAATAGCAATTTTCTTGTTGCAATGTTTTCTTTTAGCTAAAATATGATGAAAAATCATAAAATTCGGGCGCGAAAGCAAATATTTATATGATTTTTTACAAAAATAAAGTCAGATTTTTCCTATTCTTCAAATGGATATTTTTGTTAAAACATTCATAAACATGCTTTTGGGCCTATACTGCGGATAAAATATGATAAAATATATAAAATTCGGGCGCGAAAGCAAATATTTATATAATTTTTTACAAAAATAAAGTCAGATTTTACCTATTTTTGATGAATACGTTGTATATTGTAAGCTTCATTGGCTGGATTCTAGAATACCTACCACACTTAAAATAGCAATTTTCTTGTTGCAATGTTTTCTTTTAGCTAAAATATGATAAAAAAAATCATAAAATTCGGGCGCGGAAGGAAGTATTTATATGATTTTTTACAAAAATAAAGTCAGATTATTCCTATTCTTGAAATGGATATTTTTGTTAAAACATTCATAAACATGCTTTTGGGCCTATACTGCGAATAAAATATGATGAAAAATTATAAAATTCGGGCGCGGAAGCAAATATTTATATAATTTTTTACAAAAATAAAGTCAGATTTTACCTATTTTTGATGAATACGTTGTATATTGTAAGCTTCATTGGCTGGATTCTAGAATACCTACCACACTTGAAATAGCAATTTTCTTGTTGCAATGTTTTCATTTACCTAAATTATGATGAAAAATCATAAAAATCGGGCGCGGAAGTAAATATTTATATAATTTTTTACAAAAATAAAGTCAGATTTTACCTATTCTTGAAATGGATATTTTTGTTAAAACATTCATAAACATGCTTTTGGGCCTATACTGCGGATAAAATATGATGAAAAATTATAAAATTCGGGCGCGGAAGCAAATATTTATATAATTTTTTACAAAAATAAAGTCAGATTTTACCTATTTTTGATGAATACGTTGTATATTGTAAGCTTCATTGGCTGGATTCTAGAATACCTACCACACTTGAAATAGCAATTTTCTGGTTGCAATGTTTTCTTTTACCTAAATTATGATGAAAAATCATAAAAATCGGGCGCGGAAGCAAATATTTATATGATTTTTTACAAAATAAAGTCAGATTTTTCCTATTCTTGAAATGGATATTTATGTTAAAACATTCATAAACATGCTTTTGGACCTATACTGCGGATAAAATATGATGAAAAATTATAAAATTCGGGCGCGGAAGCAAATATTTATATGATTTTTTACAAAAAAAAAGTCAGATTTTACCTATTTTTGATGAATACGTTGTATATTGTAAGCTTCATTGGCTGGATTCTAGAATACCTAACACACTTGAAATAGCAATTTTCTTGTTGCAATGTTTTCTTTTAGCTAAAATATGATAAAAAATTATAAAATTCGGGCGCGAAAGCAAATATTTATATGATTTTTTACAAAAATAAAGTCAGATTATTCCTATTCTTGAAATGGATAATTTTGTTAAAACATTCATAAACATGCTTTTGGACCTATACTGCGGATGAAATATGATAAAAAATAATAAAATTCGGGCGCGGAAGCAAATATTTATATAATTTTTTACAAAAATAAAGTCAGATTTTACCTAATTTTGATGAATACGTTGTATATTGTAAGCTTCATTGGCTGGATTCTAGAATACCTAACACACTTGAAATAGCAATTTTCTTGTTGCAATGTTTTCTTTTAGCTAAAATATGATGAAAATTCATAAAATTCGGGCGCGAAAGCAAATATTTATATGATTTTTACAAAAATAAATTCAGATTTTTTCTATTCTTGAAATGGATATTTATGTTAAAACATTCATAAACATGCTTTTGGACCTATACTGCGGATAAAATATGATGAAAAATTATAAAATTCGGGCGCGGAAGCAAATATTTATATAATTTTTTACAAAAATAAAGTCAGATTTTACCTAGTTTTGATGAATACGTTGTATATTGTAAGCTACATGGGCTGGATTCTAGAATACCTAACAAACTTGAAATAGCAATTTTCTTGTTGCAATGTTTTCTTTTAGCTAAAATATGATGAAAAATCATAAAATTCGGGCGCGAAAGCAAATATTTATATGATTTTTTACAAAAATAAAGTCAGATTTTTCCTATTCTTCAAATGGATATTTTTGTAAAAACATTCATAAACATGCTTTTGGGCCTATACTGCGGATAAAATATGATCAAAATTATAAAATTCGGGCGCGGAAGCAAATATTTATATAATTTTTTACAAAAATAAAGTCAGATTTTACCTATTTTTGATGAATACGTTGCATATTGTAAGCTTCATTGGCTGGATTCTAGAATACCTACCACACTTAAAATAGCAATTTTCTTGTTGCAATGTTTTCTTTTAGCTAAAATATGATGAAAAATCATAAAATTCGGGCGCGAAAGCAAATATTTATATGATTTTTTACAAAAATAAAGTCAGATTTTTCCTATTCTTCAAATGGATAATTTTGTTAAAACATTCATAAACATGCTTTTGGACCTATACTGCGGATGAAATATGATAAAAAATAATAAAATTCGGGCGCGGAAGCAAATATTTATATAATTTTTTACAAAAATAAAGTCAGATTTTACCTAATTTTGATGAATACGTTGTATATTGTAAGCTTCATTGGCTGGATTCTAGAATACCTAACACACTTGAAATAGCAATTTTCTTGTTGCAATGTTTTCTTTTAGCTAAAATATGATAAAAAAAATCATAAAATTCGGGCGCGGAAGGAAGTATTTATATGATTTTTTACAAAAATAAAGTCAGATTTTTCCTATTCTTGAAATGGATATTTTTTGTTAAAACATTCATAAACATGCTTTTGGACCTATACTATGGATAAAATATGATGAAAAATTATAAAATTCGGGCGCGAAAGCAAATATAATTTTTTACAAATATAAAGTCAGATTTTACCTATTTTTGATGAATACGTTGTATATTGTAAGCTTCATTGGCTGGATTCTAGAATACCTAACAAACTTGAAATAGCAATTTTCTTGTTGCAATGTTTTCTTTCAGCTAAAATATGATGAAAAATCATAAAAATCGGGCGCGGAAGCAAATATTTATAATTTTGTACAAAAATAAAGTCAGATTTTTCCTATTCTTGAAATGGATATTATTGTTAAAACATTCATAAACATGCTTTTGGGCCTATACTGCGGATAAAATATGATGAAAAATTATAAAATTCGGGCGCGGAAGCAAATATTTATATAATTTTTTACAAAAATAAAGTCAGATTTTACCTATTTTTGATGAATACGTTGTATATTGTAAACTTCATTGGCTGGATTCTAGAACACCTACCACACTTGAAATAGCAATTTTCTTGTTGCAATGTTTTATTTTAGCTAATATATGATGAAAAATCATAAAATTCGGGCGCGAAAGCAAATATTTATATGATTTTTTACAAAAATAAAGTCAGATTTTACCTATTCTTGAAATGGATATTTTTGTTAAAACATTCAAAAACATGCTTTTGGACCTATACTGCGGATGAAGTATGATGAAAAATTATAAAAATCGGGCGCGGAAGCAAATATTTATATAATTTTTTACAAAAATAAAGTCAGATTTTACCTATTTTTGATGAATACGTTGTATATTGTAAGCTTCATTGGCTGGATTCTAGAATACCTACCACACTTGAAATAGCAATTTTCTTGTTGCAATGTTTTCTTTTACCTAAATTATGATGAAAAATCATAAAATTCGCGCGCGGAAGCAAATATTTATATGATTTTTTACAAAAATAAAGTCAGATTTGACCTATTTTTAAAATGGATATTTTTGTTAAAACGTTCATTAACATGCTTTTGGACCTATACTATGGATAAAATATGATGAAAAATTATAAAATTCGGGGCGCGGAAGCAAATATTTATATAATTTTTTACAAAAATAAAGTCAGATTTTACCTATTTTTGATGAATACGTTGTATATTGTAAGCTTCATTGGCTGGATTCTAGAATACCTACCACACTTAAAATAGCAATTTTCTTGTTGCAATGTTTTCTTTTAGCTAAAATATGATAAAAAAAAATCATAAAATTCGGGCGCGGAAGCAAATATTTATATGATTTTTTACAAAAATAAAGTCAGATTTTACCTATTTTTGAAATGGATATTTTTGTTAAAACATTCATAAACATGCTTTTGGCCTATACTGCGGATGAAATATGATGAAAAATTATAAAAATCGGGCGCGGAAGCAAATATTTATATAATTTTTTACAAAAATAAAGTGAGATTTTACCTATTTTTGATGAATACGTTGTATATTGTAAGCTTCATTGGCTGGATTCTAGAATACCTAACACACTTGAAATAGCAATTTTCTTGTTGCAATGTTTTCTTTTAGCTAAAATATGATGAAAAATCATAAAATTCGGACGGGAAAGCAAATATTTATATGATTTTTTACAAAAATAAAGTCAGATTTTTCCTATCCTTGAAATGGATATTTATGATAAAACATTCATAAACATGCTTTTGGACCTATACTGCGGATAAAATATGATGAAAAAATTATAAAATTCGGGCGCGGAAGCAAATATTTATATAATTTTTTACAAAAAAAAAGTCAGATTTTACCTATTTTTGATGAATACGTTGTATATTGTAAGTTACATGGGCTGGATTCTAGAATACCTAACACACTTGAAATAGCAATTTTCTTGTTGCAATGTTTTCTCTTAGCTAAAATATGATGAAAAATCATAAAATTCGGGCGCGGAAGCAAATATTTATATGATTTTTTACAAAAATAAAGTCAGATTTTACCTATTTTTGAAATGGATATATTTGTTAAAACGTTCATAAACATGCTTTTGGACCTATACTATGGATAAAATATGATGAAAAATTATAAAATTCGGGCGCGGAAGCAAATATTTATATGACTTTTTACAAAAAAAAAGTCAGATTTTACCTATTTTTGATGAATACGTTGTATATTGTAAGCTATATGTGCTGGATTCTAGAATAACTAACACACTTGAAATAGCAACTTTCTTGTTGCAATGTTTTCTTTTAGCTAAAATATGATGAAAAATCATAAAATTCGGGCGCGGAAGCAAATATTTATATGATTTTTTACAAAAATAAAGTCAGATTTTACCTATTTTTGAAATGGATATTTTTGTTTAAAACGTTCATAAAATGCTTTTGGACCTATACTATGGAAAAAATATGATGAAAAATTATAAAATTCGGGCGCGGAATCAAATATTTCATAATTTTTTTACAAAAATAAAGTCAGATTTTACCTATTTTTGATGAATACGTTGTATATTGTAAGCTTCATTGGCTGGATTCTAGAATACCTAACACACTTGAAATAGCATTTTTCTTGTTGCAATGTTTTCTTTTAGCTAAAATATGATAATAAATCGTAAAATTCGGGCGCGGATAGAAATATTTATATGATTTTTTACAAAAATAAAGTCAGATTTTACCTATTTTTGAAATAGATATTTTTGTTAAAACATTCATAAACATGCTTTTGGACCTATACTTTGGATAAAATATGATGAAAAATTATAAAATTCGGGCGCGGAAGCAAATATTTATATAATTTTTTACAAAAATAAAGTCAGATTTAACTATTTTTGATGAATACGTTGTATATTGTAAGCTTCATTGGCTGGATTCTAGAATACCTAACACACTTGAAATAGCAACTTTCTTGTTGCAATGTTTTCTTTTAGCTAAAATATGATGAAAAATCATAAAATTCGGTCGCGGAAGCAATTATTTATATGATTTTTTACAAAAATAAAGTCAGATTTTACCTATTTTTGAAATGGATATTTTTGTTAAAACGTTCATAAAAATGCTTTTGGACCTATACTATGGATAAAATATGATGAGAAATTATAAAATTCGGGCGCGGAAGCAAATATTTATATAATTTTTTTACAAAAATAAAGTCAGATTTTACCTATTTTTGATCAATACGTTGTATATTGTAAGCTTCATTGGGTGGATTCTAGAATACCTACCACACTTGAAATAGCAATCTTCACGCGCTATCTCAGAGTTTTTACTTAAATTATGATGAAAAATCATAAAATTCGGGCGCGCAAGCAAATATTTATATGATTTTTTACAAAAATGAAGTCAGATTTTACATATTCTTGAAATGGATATTTTTGTTAACACATTCATAAACATGCTTTTAGACATATACTATGGACAAAATATGATGAAAAATTATAAAGTTCGGGCGCGGAAGCAAATATTTATATAATTTTTTACAAAAATAAAGTCAGATTTTACCTATTTTTGATCAATACGTTGTATATTGTAAGCTTCATTGGCTGGATTCTAGAATACCTACCACACTTGAAATAGCAATCTTCTTGTTGCAATGTTTTCTTTTACTTAAATTATGATGAAAAATCATAAAATTCGGGCGCGCAAGCAAATATTTATATGATTTTTCACAAAAATAATGTCAGATTTTACATATTCTTGAAATGGATATTTTTGTTAATACATTCATAAACATGCTTTGGGACCTATACTGTGGATAAAATATGATGAACGATTATAAAATTCGGGCGCGGAAGCAAATATTTATATAATTTTTTACAAAAATAAAGTGAGATTTTACCTATTTTTGATGAATACGTTGTATATTGTAAGCTTCATTGGCTGGATTCTAGAATACCTACCACACTTGAAATAGCAATTTTCTTGTTGCATTGTTTTCTTTTAGCTAAAATATGATGAAAAATCATAAAATTCTGGCGCGGAAGCAAATATTTAAATGATTTTTTACACAAATAATGTCAGATTTTCTCTATTTTTGAAAATGGATATTTTTGTTAAAACAGTCATAAACATGCTTTTGGACCTATGCTATGGATAATATATGATGAAAAATTATAAAATTCGGGCGCGGCAGCAAATATTTATATAATTTTTTACAAAAATAAAGTCAGATTTTACCTATTTTTGATAAATACGTTGTATATTGTAAGCTTCATAGCCTGGATTCTAGAATACATAACACACTTGAAATAGCAATTTTCTTGTTGCAATGTTTTCTTTTAGCTAAAATATGATGAAAAATCATAAAATTTCGGCGCGGAAGCAAATATTTATATGATTTTTTACAAAAATAAAGTCAGAGTTTACCTATTTTTGATTAATACGTTGTATATCGTAAGCTTCATTGGCTGGATTCTAGAATACCTACCATACTTGAAATAGCAATTTTCCTGTTGCAATGTTTTCTTTTACCTAAATTATGATGAAAAATCATAAAATTCGGGCGCGGAAGCAAATATTTATATGATTTTTTACAAAAATAAAGGCAGATTTTACCTATTCTCGAAATGGATATTTTTGTTAAAACATTTATAAACATGCTTTGGGACCTATACTGTGGATAAAATATGATGAAAGATTATAAAATTCGGGCGCGGAAGCAAATATTTATATGATTTTTTACAAAAAAAAGTCAGATTTTACCGATTTTTCATGAATACGTTGTATATTGTAAGCTTCATTGGCTGGATTCCAGAATAACTACCACACTTGAAATAGCAATTTTCTTGTTGCAATGTTTTCTTTTACCTAGATTATGATGAAAAATCATAAATTTCGGGCGAGGAAGCAAATATTTATATGATTTTTTACATAAATAATGTCAGATTTTACATATTCTTGAAATGGATATTTTTGTTAATACATTCATAAACATGCTTTTGGACCTATACTGTGTATAAAATATGATAAAAAAATATAAAATTCTGGAGCGGAAGCAAATATTTTAATGATTTTTTACAAAAAAAAAGTATGATTTTACCTATTTTTGATGAATACGTTGTATATTGTAAGCTACATGGGCTGCATTCTAGAATACCTAACACACTTGAAATAGCAATTTTCTTTTTGCAATGTTTTCTTTTAGCTAAAATATGATGAAAAATCATAAAAATCGGACGCGGAAGCAAATATTTATATGATTTTTTACAAAAATAAAGTCAGATTTTACCTATTTTTAAAATGATTATTTTTTGTTAAATCATTCATAAACATGCTTTAGGACCTATACTATGGATAAAATATGATGAAAAATTATAAAATTCGGGCGCGGAAGCAAATATTTATATAATTTTTTACAAAAATAAAGTCAGATTTTACCTATTTTTGATGAATACGTTGTATTTTGTAAGCTTCATTGGCTGGATTCTAGAATACCTAACACACTTGAAATAGCAATTATCTTGTTGCAATGTTTACTTTTAGCTAAAATATGATGAAAAATTATAAAATTCGGGCGCGGAAGCAAATATTTATATGATTTTTTACAAAGATATAGTCAGATTTTACCTATTCTTGAAATGGATATTTTTGTTAAAACATTCATAAACATGCTTTTGGACTTATACTGTAGATAAAATATGATGAAAAATTATAAAATTTGGGCGCGGAAGCAAATATTTATATAATATTTTACAAAAATAAAGTCAGATTTTACCTATTTTTGAATAATACTTTTTATATTGTAAGCTTAATTGGCTAGATTCTAGAATACCTACCACACTTGAAATAGCAATTTTCTTGTTGCAATGTTTTCTTTACCTAAATTATGATGAAAAATCATAAAAATCGGTCGCGGAAGCTAATATTTATATGATTTTTTACAAAAATAAAGTCAGATTTTACCTATTCTTGAAATGGATATTTTTGTTAAAACATTCATAAACATGCTTTTGGACCTATACTGTGAATAAAATATGATGAAAAATTATAAAATTCGGTCGCGAAAGCAAATATTTATATGATTTTTTACAAAAAAAAGGCAGATTTTACCTATTTTTGATGAATACGTTGTATATTGTAAGCTACATGGGCTGGATTGTAGAATACCTAACACACTTTAAATAGCAATTTTCTTGTTGCAATGTTTTCTTTTATCTAAAATATGATGAAAAATCATAAAATTCGGGCGCGGAAGCAAATATTTAAATGATTCTTTACAATAATAAAGTCAGATTTTACCTATTTTTGAAATGGATATTTTTGTTAAAACGTTTATAAACATTCTTTTGGACCTATACTGTGGATAAAATAGGATGAAAAATTATAAAATTCGGGCGCGGAAGCAAATATTTATATATTATTTTACAAAAATAGAGTCAGATTTTACCTATTTTTGATGAATACGTTGTATATAGTAAGCTTCATTGCCCGGATTCTAGAATATCTACCACACTTGAAATAGCAATTTTCATGTTGCAATGTTTTCTTTTTCCTAAATTATGATGAAAAAACATAAAATTCGGGCGCGGAAGCAAATATTTATATGATTTTTTACAAAAATAAAGTCAGATTTTAGCTATTTTTGAAATGGATATTTTTGTTAAAACGTTCATAAACATTCCTTTGGACCTATACTATGGATAATTTATGATGAAAAATTATAAAATTCGGGCGCGGAAGCAAATATTTATATGATTCTTTACAATAATAAAGTCAGATTTTACCTATTTTTGATGAATACGTTGTATATTGTAAGCTTCATTGGCTGGATTCTAGAATAACTACCACACTTGAAATAGCAATTTTCTTGTTTCAATGTTTTCTTTACCTAAATTATGATGAAAAATCTTAAAAATCGGGCGCGGAAGCTAATATTTATATGAGTTTTTACAAAAATAAAGTCATATTTTACCAATGTTTGAAATGGATATTTTTGTTAAAACATTCATAAACATGCTTTTGGACCTATAGTGTGGATAAAATATGATGAAAAATTATAAAATTCGGTCGCGAAAGCAAATAATTATATGATTTTTTACAAAAAAAAGGCAGATTTTACCTATTTTTGATGAATACGTTGTATATTGTAAGCTACATGGGCTGGATTGTAAAATACCTAACACACTTTAAATAGCAATTTCCTTGTTGCAGTGTTTTCTTTTATATAAAATATGATAAAAAATCATAAAATTCGGGCGCGGAAGCAAATATTTATATTAATTTTTTACAAAAATAAAGTCAGATTTTACCTATTTTTGAAATAGATATTTTTGTTAAAACGTTCATAAACATGCTTTTGGACCTATACTGTGGATAAAATAGGATAAAAAATTATAAAATTCGGGCGCGGAAGCAAATATTTATATATTATTTTACAAAAATAAAGTCAGATTTTACCTATTTTTGATGAATACGTTGTATATTATAAGCTACATTGCCTGGATTCTAGAATATCTACTACACTTGAAATAGCAATTTTCATGTTGCAATGTTTTCTTTTTCCTAAATTATGATGAAAAAACATAAAATTCGGGCGCGGAAGCAAATATTTATATGATTTTTTACAAAAATAAAGTCAGATTTTACCTATTTTTGAAATGGATATTTTTGTTAAAACATTCATAAACATGCTTTTGGACCTATACTATGGATAATTTATAATGAAAAATTATAAAATTCGGGCGCGGATGCAAATATTTATATGATTTTTTTCAAAAAAAATGTCAGATTTTACCTATTTTTGATGAATACGTTGTATATTGTAAGCTTCATTGGCTGGATTCTAGAATAACTACCACACTTGAAATAGCAATTTTCTTGTTGCAATGTTTTTTTTACCTAAATTATGATGAAAAATCATAAAAATCGGGCGCGGAAGCAAATATTTATATGATTTTTTACAAAATAAAGTCAGATTTTACCTATTCTTGAAATGGATATTTTTGTTAAAACATTCATAAACATGCTTTTGGACCTATACTGTGGATAAAATATGATGAAAAATTATAAAATTCGGTCGCGAAAGCAATATTTATATGATTTATTACAAAAAAAGGCAGATTTTACCTATTTTTGATGAATACGTTGTATATTGTAAGCTACATGGGCTGGATTGTAGAATACCTAACACACTTTAAATAGCAATTTTCTTGTTGCAATGTTTTCTTTTATCTAAAATATGATGAAAAATCATAAAATTCGGGCGCGGAAGCAAATATTTATATGATTCTTTACAATAATAAAGTCAGTTTTTACCTATTTTTGAAATAGATATTTTTGTTAAAACGTTCATAAACATGCTTTTGGACCTATACTGTGGATAAAATAGGATGAAAAATTATAAAATTCGGGCGCGGAAGCAAATATTTATATATTATGTTACAAAAATAAAGTCAGATTTTACCTATTTTTGCTGAATACGTAGTATATAGTAAGCTTCATTGCCTGGATTCTAGAATATCTACCACACTTGAAATAGCAATTTTCATGTTGCAATGTTTTCTTTTTCCTAAATTATGATGAAAAAACATAAAATTCGGGCGCGGAAGCAAATATTTATATGATGTTTTACAAGAATAAAGTCAGATTTTACCTATTTTTGAAATGGATATTTTTGTTAAAACGTTCATAAACATTCTTTTGGACCTATACTATGGATAATTTATGATGAAAAATTATTAAATTCGGGCGCGGAAGCAAATATTTATATGATTTTTTCAAAAAGATTGTCAGATTTTACCTATTTTTGATGAATACGTTGTATATTGTAAGCTTCATTGGCTGGATTCTAGAATAACTACCACACTTGAAATAGCAATTTTCTTGTTGCAATGTTTTCTTTCAGCAAAAATATGATAAAAAAAATGATGATGAATACGTTGTATTTTGTAAGCTACATGGGCTGGATTCTAGAATACCTAATACACTTGAAATAGCAATTTTCTTGTTGCAATGTTTTCTTTTAGAAAAAATATGATAAAAAAAAATTTGAAAATTCGGGCGCGGAAGGAAATATATATATGATTTTTTACAAAAATAAAGTCAGATTTTACCTATTTTTGAAATGGATATTTTTGTTAAAACATTCATAAACATGCTTTTGGACCTATACTGTGGATAAAATATGATGAAAAAATTATAAAATTCGGGCTCGGAAGCAAATATTTATATGATTTTTACAAAAAAAAGTCCGATTTCACCTATTTTTGATGAATACGTTGTATATTGTAAGCTACATGGTCTGGATTCTAGAATACCTAATACACTTGAAATAGAAATTTTCTTGTTGCAATGTTTTCTTTTAGCAAAAATATGATAAAAAAAAATCATAAAATTCGGGCGCCGAAGGAAATATTTATATGATTTTTTACAAAAATAAAGTCAGATTTTACCTATTTTTGAAATAGATATTTTTGTGAAAACATTCATAAACATGCTTTTGGACCTATACTATGTATAAAATATGTTGAAAAATAATAAAATTCGGGCCCGGAAGCAAATATTTATATAATTTTTTACAAAAATAAAGTCAGATTTTACCTATTTTTGATGAATACGTTGTATATTGTAAGCTTCATTGGCTGGATTCTAGAATACCTACCACACATGAAATAGCAATTTTCTTGTTGCAATGTTTTCTTTTACCTAAATTATGATGAAAAATCATAAAATTCGGGCGCGGAAGCAAATATTTATATGATTTTTTACAAAAATAAAGTCAGATTTTACCTATTCTTGAAATGGATATTTTTGTTAAAACATTCATAAACATGCTTTTGGACCTATACTGTGGATAAAATATGATGAAAAATTATAAAATTCGGTCGCGAAAGCAAATATTTATATGATTTTTTACAAAAAAAAGGCAGATTTTACCTATTTTTGATGAATACGTTGTATATTGTAAGCTACATAGGCTGGATTGTAGAATACCTAACACACTTTAAATAGCAATTTTCTTGTTGCAATGTTTTATTTTAGCTAAAATATGATAAAAAAACATAAAATTCGGGCGCGTAATCAAATATTTATATGATTTTTTACAAAAATAAAGTCAGATTTTACCTATTTTTAAAATGGATATTTTTGTTAAAACATTCATAAACATGCTTTTGGACCTATACTGTGGATAAAATATGATGAAAAATTATAAAATTCGGTCGCGAAAGCAAATATTTATATGATTTTTTACAAAAAAAAGGCAGATTTTACCTATTTTTGATGAATACGTTGTATATTGTAAGCTACATGGGCTGGATTGTAGAATACCTAACACACTTTAAATAGCAATTTTCTTGTTGCAATGTTTTCTTTTATCTAAAATATGATAAAAAATCATAAAATTCGGGCGCGGAAGCAAATATTAATATGATTTTTTACAAAAATAAAGTCAGATTTTACCTATTTTTGAAATAGATATTTTTGTTAAAACGTTCATAAACATGCTTTTGGACCTATACTGTGGATAAAATAGGATAAAAAATTATAAAATTCGGGCGCGGAAGCAAATATTTATATATTATTTTACAAAAATAAAGTCAGATTTTACCTATTTTTGATGAATACGTTGTATATGAAAAGCTTCATTGCCTAGATTCTAGAATATCTACCACACTTGAAATAGCAATTTTCATGTTCCAATGTTTTCTTTTTCTAAATTATGATGAAAAAACATAAAATTCGGGCGCGGAAGCAAATATTTATATGATTTTTTACAAAAATAAAGTCAGATTTTACCTCTTTTTGAAATGGATATTTTTGTTAAAACATTTATAAACATGGTTTTGGACCTATACTATGGATAATTTATGATGAAAAATTATAAAATTCGGGCGCGGAAGCAAATATTTATATGATTTTTTTCAAAAAAAATGTCAGATTTTACCTTTTTTTGATGAATACGTTGTATATTGTAAGCTTCATTGGCTGGATTCTAGAATAACTGCCACACTTGAAATAGCAATTTTCTTGTTGCAATGCTTTCTTTTACCTAAATTATGATAAAAAATCATAAAATTCAGGCGCGGAAGCAAATATTTATATGATTTTTTACAAAAAATAAAGGCAGATTTTACCTATTCTTGAAATGGATATTTTTGTTAAAACATTCATAAACATGCTTTTGGACCTATACTGTGGATAAAATATGATGAAAAATTATCAAAGTCGGGCTCGGATGCAAATATTTATATGATTTTTTACAAAAAAAAGTCAGATTTTACCTATTTTTGATTAATAAGTTGTATATTGTAAGCTACATGGGCTGGATTCTAGAATACCTAATACACTTGAAATAGCAATTTTCTTGTTGCAATGTTTTCTTTTAGCAAAAATATGTAAAAAAAAAATCATAAAATTCAGGCGCGGAAGCAAATATTTATATAATTTTTTACAAAATAAAGTCAGATTTTACCTATTCTTCAAATGGATATTTTTGTTAAAACATTAATAAACATGCTTTTGGACCTATACTGTAAATAAAATATGATAAAAAATTATAAAATTCGTGCGTGAAGCAAATATTTATATGGTTTTTTACAAAAAAAAGTCAGGTTTTACCTATTTTTGATGAATACGTTATATATTGTAAGCTACATGGGCTGGATTCTAGAATACCTACCATACTTGAAATAGCAATTTTCTTGATGCAATGTTTTCTTTTACCTAAATTATGATAAAAAATCATAAAATTAGGGCGCGGAAGCAAATATTTATATGATATTTTACAAAAATAAAGTCAGATTTTACATATTGTTGAAATGGATATTTTTGTTAATACATTCATAAACATGCTTTTGGACCTATACTGTGGATAAAATATGATAAAAAATTATAAAATTTGGGCGCGGAAGCAAATATTTATATGATTTTTTACAAAAAAAAAGTCAGATTTTACCTATTTTTGATGAATACGTTGTATATTGTAAGCTACATGGGCTGGATTCTAGAATACCTAACACACTTGAAATAGCAATTTTCTTGTTGCAATGTTTTCTTTTACCTAAATTATAATGAAAAATAATAAAATTCGGGCGCGGAAGCAAATATTTATATGATTTTTTACAAAAATAAAGTCAGATTTTACCTATTCTTGAAATAGACATTTTTGTTAAAACATTCATAAACATGCTTTTGGACCTATACTGTAGATAAAATATGATGAAAAATTATAAAATTCGGGCGCGGAAGCAAATATTTATATAATTTTTTACAAAAAAAAGTCAGATTTTACCTATTTTTGATGAATACGTTGTATATTGTAATCTACATGGGCTGGATTCTAGAATACCTAATACACTTGAAATAGCACTTTTCTTGTTGCAATGTTTTCTTTTAGCTAAAATATGATGAAAAATCATAAAATTCGGGCGCGGAAGCAAATATTTATATGATTTTTTTCAAAAAATAAAGTCAGATTTTTCCTATTCTTGCAATGGATATTTTTGTTAAAACATTTTTAAACATGCTTTTGGACCTATACTGCGGATAAAATATGATGAAAAATTATAAAATTCGGGCGCGTAAACAAATATTTATATGATTTTTTACAAAAAAAAGTCAGATTTTACCTATTTTTGATAAAGACGTTGTATATTGTAAGCTACATGGGCTGGATTCTACAACACCTAACACCATTGAAATAGCAATTTTCTTGTTGCCATGATTTTTTTTAGCTAAAATATGATGAAAAATCATAAAATTCGGGCGCGGAAGCAAATATTTATATGATTTTTTACAAAAATAAAGCCAGATTTTACATATTATTGAATTGGATATTTTTGTTAAAACGTTCATAAACATGCTTTTGGACCTATACTATGGATAAAATATGATAAAAAATTATAAAATTCGAGCGCGGAAGCAAATATTTATATAATTTTTACAAAAATAAAGTCAGATTTTACCTATTTTTTGATGAATACGTTGTATATTGTAAGCTTCATTGGCTGGATTCTAGAATACCTACCACACTTGAAATAGCAATTTTCTTGTTGCAATGTTTTCTTTTACCTAAATTATGATGAAAAATCATAAAATTCGGGCGCGCAAGCAAATATTTATATGATTTTTTACAAAAATAAAGTCAGATTTTATATATTCTTCATATGGATATTTTTGTTTATACATTCATAAACATGCTTTTGGACCTATACTGTTGATAAAATATGATGAAAAATTATAAAATTCGGTCGCGTAAATAAATATTTATATGTTTTTTTACAAAAAAAAGTCAGATTTTACCTATTTTTGATGAATACGTTGTATATTGTAAGCTACATGGGCTGGATTCTAGAACACCTAACACCCTTGAAATAGCAATTTTCTTGTTGCAGTGTTTTCTTTTATCCAAATTATAATAAAAAATCATAAAATTCGGGCGCGGAAGCAAATATTTATATGATTTTTTACAAAAATAAAGTCAGATTTTACCTATTCTTGAAATGGATATCTTTGTTAAAACATTCATAAACATGCTTTTGGATCTATACTGTGGATAAAATATGATGAAAAATCATAAAATTCGGGCGCGGAAGCAAATATTTATATGATTTTTTACAAAAAAAAAAGTCAGATTTTACCTATTTTTGATGAATACGTTGTATATTGTAAGCTACATGGGCTGGATTCTAGAATACCTAAGACACTTGAAATAGCAATTTTCTTGTTGCAATGTTTTCTTTTAGCTAAAATATGATGAAAAATCATAAAAATCGGGCGCGGAAGAAAATATTTATATGATTTTTTACAAAAATAAAGTCAGATTTTGCCTATTCTTGAAATAGATATTTTTGTTAAAACATTCTTAAACATGCTTTTGGACCTATACTGCGGATAAAATATGATGAAAAATTATAAAATTCGGGCGCGCAAACAAATATTTATATGATTTTTTACAAAAAAAAAAGTCAGATTTTACCTATTTTTGATGAATACGTTGTATGTTGTAAGCTACATGAGCAGGATTCTACAATACCTAACAAACTTGAAATAGCAATTTTCTTGTTGCAATGTTTTCTTTTAGCTAAAATATGATGAAAAATCATAAAATTCGGGCGCAAAAGCAAGTATTTATATGATTTTTTACAAAAATAAAGTCAGATTTTTCCTATTCTTGAAATGGATATTTTTGTTAAAACATTCATAAACATGCTTTTGGACCTATACTGCGGATAAAATTTGATGAAAAATTATAAAATTCGGGCGCGGAAGCAAATATTTATATAATTTTTTACAAAAATAAAGTCAGATTTTACCTATTTTTGATGAATACGTTGTATATTGTAAGCTTCATTAGCTGGATTCTAGAATACCTACCACACTTGAAATAGCAATTTTCTTGTTGCAATGTTTTCTTTTACCTAAATTATAATGAAAAATCATAAAATTCGGGCGTAGAAGCAAATATTCATATGATTTTTTACAAAAACAAAGTCAGTTTTTACATATTTTTAAAATGGATATTTTTGTTAAACGTTCATAAACATGCTTTTTGACCTATACTATGGATAAAATATGATGAAAAATTATAAAATTCGAGCGCGGAAGCAAATATTTATATAATTTTTTACAAAAATAAAGTCAGATTTTACCTATTTTTGATGAATACGTTGTATATTGTAAGCTTCATTAGCTGGATTCTAGAATACATACCACACTTGAAATAGCAATTTTCTTTTTGCAATGTTTTCTTTTACCTAAATTATAATGAAAAATCATAAAATTCGGGCGCGGAAGCAAATATTTATATGATTTTTTACAAAAATAAAGTCAGATTTTACATATTCTTGAAATGGATATTTTTGTTAATACATTCATAAACATGCTTTTGGACCTATACTGTGGATAAAATATGATGA
The DNA here is from genome assembly GCA_035578165.1 of Stenolophus ochropezus. Lineage (NCBI taxonomy): Eukaryota > Metazoa > Arthropoda > Insecta > Coleoptera > Carabidae > Stenolophus > Stenolophus ochropezus. The sequence goes on from JAQOWZ010000457.1 coordinate 35,405, forward strand.
AAAATTATAAAATTCGGGCGCGGAAGCAAATATTTATATGATTTCTTACAAAAAAAAAGTCAGATTTTACCTATTTTTGATGAATACGTTGTATATTGTAAGCTACATGGGCTGGATTCTAGAATACCTAACACATTTGAAATAGCAAATTTCTTGTTGCAATGTTTTCTTTTAGCTAAAATATGATGAAAAATCATAAAATTCGGGCGCGGAAGCTAATATTTATATGATTTTTTACAAAAATAAAGTCAGATTTTACATTTCTTTGAAATAGGTATTTTGTTAAAACGTTCATAAACATGCTTTTGGACCTATACTGTGGATAAAATATGATGAAAAATTATAAAATTCGAGCGCGGGAAGCAAATATTTATATGATTTTTTACAAAAATAAAGTCAGATTTTACCTAATTTTGATGAATACGTTGTATATTGTAAGCTTCATTAGCTGGATTCTAGAACACCTACCACACTTGAAATAGCAATTTTCTTTTTGCAATGTTTTCTTTTACCTAAATTATAATGAAAAATCATAAAATTCGGGCGCGGAAGCAAATATTTATATGATTTTTTACAAAAATAAAGTCAGATTTTACATATTCTTGAAATGAATATTTTTGTTAATACATTCATAAACATGCTTTTGGATCTATACTATGGATAAAATATGATAAAAAATTATAAAATTCGGACGCGAAAGCAAATATTTATATGATTTTTTACAAAAAAAAGTCAGATTTTACCTATTTTTGATGAATACGTTGTATATTGTAAGCTACATGGGCTGGATTCTGGAATACCTAACACACTTGAAATAGCAATTTTCTTGTTGCAATGTTTTCTTTTACCTAAATTATAATGAAAAATCATAAAATTCGGGCGCGGAAGCAAATATTCATATGATTTTTTACAAAAATAAAGTCAGTTTTTACCTATTCTTGAAATGGATATTTTTGTAAAAACATTCATAAACATGATTTTGGACCTATACTGTGGATAAAATATGATGAAAAATTATAAAATTCGGGCACGGAAGCAAATATATATATGATTTTTTACAAAAAAAAAGTCAAAATTTACCTATTTTTGATGAATACGTTGTATATTGTAAGCTACTTGGGCTGGATTCTATAATACCTAACACACTTGAAAAAGCAAATTTCTAGTTGTAATGTTATCTTTTAGCTAAAATATGATGAAAAATCATAAAATTCGGGCGCGGAAGTAAATATTTATATGATTTTTACAAAAATAAAGTCAGATTTTAAATATTTTTGAAATGGATATTTTTGTTAAAACGTTCATAAACATGCTTTTGGACCTATACTATGGATAAAATATGATGAAAAATTATAAAATTCGAGCGCGGAAGCAAATATTTATATAATTTTTTACAAAAATAAAGTCAGATTTTACCTATTTTTGATGAATACGTTGTATATTTTAAGCTTTACTGGCTGGATTCTAGAATACCTACCACACTTGAAATAGCAATTTTTTTGTTGGAATGTTTTCTTTTACCTAAATTGTGATGAAAAATCATAAAATTCGGGCGCGGATGCAAATATTTATATGATATTTACAAAAATAAAGTCAGATTTTACCTATTCTTGAAATGGATATTTTTGTTAAAGCATTCATAAACATGCTTTTGGACCTATAATGTGGATAAAATATGATGAAAAATTATAAAATTCGGGCGCGGAAGCAAATATTTATATGATTTTTTACAAAAAAAAGTCAGATGTTACATATTTTTGATGAATACGTTGTATATTGTAAGCTAGATGGGCTAGATTCAAGAATACCTAACACACTTGAAATAGCAATTTTCTTGTTGCAATGGTTTCTTTTAGCTAAAATATGATGAAAAATCATAAAATTCGGGCGCGGAAGCAAATATTTATATGATTTTTTTACAAAAAATAAAGTCAGTTTTTACATATTCTTGAAATGGATATTTTTGTTAATACATTCATAAACATGCTTTTGGACCTATACTGTGGATAAAATATAATAAAAAATTATAAAATTCGGACGCGGAAGCAAATATTTATATGATTTTTTACAAAAAAAAAGTCAGATTTTACCTATTTTTGATGAATACGTTGTATATTGTAAACTTCATTGGCTAGATTCTAGAATACCTACCACACTTGAAATAGCAATTTTCTTGTTGCAATGGTTTCTTTTAGCTAAAATATGATGAAAAATCATAAAATTCGGGCGCAGAAGCAAATATTTATATGATTTTTTACAAAAATAAAGTCAGATTTTACCTATTTTTGATGAATACTTTGAATATTGTAAGCTACATGGGCTGGATTCTAGAATACCTAACACACTTGAAATAGCAATTTTCTTCTTGCAATGTTTTCTTTTACCTGAATTATGATGAAAAATCATAAAATTCGGGCTCGGAAGCAAATATTTATATGATTTTTTACAAAAATTAAGTCAGATTTTACATATTTTTGAAATGGATATTTTTGTTAAAACGTTCATAAACATGCTTTTGGACCTATACTATGGATAAAATATGATGAAAAATTATAAAATTCGAGCGCGGAAGCAAATATTTATATAATTTTTTACAAAAATAAAGTCAGATTTTACCTATTTTTGATGAATACGTTGTATATTGTAAGCTTCATTGGCTGGATTCTAGAATACCTACCACACTTGAAATAGCAATTTTCTTGTTGCAATGTTTTCTTTTACCTAAATTATAATGAAAAATCACAAAATTCGGGCGTAGAAGCAAATATTTATATGATTTTTTACAAAAATTAAGTCAGATTTTACATATTTTTAAAATGGATATTTTTGTTAAACGTTCATAAACATGCTTTTGGACCTATACTATGGATAAAATATGATGAAAAATTATAAAATTCGGACGCGGAAGCAAATATTTATATGATTTTTTACAAAAAAAAAGTCAGATTTTACCTATTTTTGATGAATACGTTGTATATTGTAAACTTCATTGGCTGAATTCTAGAATATCTACCACACTTGAAATAGCAATTTTCTTGTTGCGATGTTTTCTTTTAGCTAAAATATGATGAACAATCATAAAATTCGGGCGCGGAAGCAAATATTTATATGATTTTTTACAAAAATTAAGTCAGATTTTACATATTTTTAAAATGGATATTTTTGTTAAACGTTCATAAACATGCTTTTTGACCTATACTATGGATAAAATATGATGAAAAATTATAAAATTCGAGCGCGGAAGCAAATATTTATATAATTTTTTACAAAAATAAAGTCAGATTTTACCTATTTTTGATGAATACGTTGTATATTGTAAGCTTCATTAGCTGGATTCTAGAATACATACCACACTTGAAATAGCAATTTTCTTTTTGCAATGTTTTCTTTTACCTAAATTATAATGAAAAATCATAAAATTCGGGCGCGGAAGCAAATATTTATATGATTTTTTACAAAAATAAAGTCAGATTTTACATATTCTTGAAATGGATATTTTTGTTAATACATTCATAAACATGCTTTTGGACCTATACTGTGGATAAAATATGATGAAAAATTATAAAATTCGGGCGCGGAAGCAAATATTTATATGATTTCTTACAAAAAAAAAGTCAGATTTTACCTATTTTTGATGAATACGTTGTATATTGTAAGCTACATGGGCTGGATTCTAGAATACCTAACACATTTGAAATAGCAAATTTCTTGTTGCAATGTTTTCTTTTAGCTAAAATATGATGAAAAATCATAAAATTCGGGCGCGGAAGCTAATATTTATATGATTTTTTACAAAAATAAAGTCAGATTTTACATTTCTTTGAAATAGGTATTTTGTTAAAACGTTCATAAACATGCTTTTGGACCTATACTGTGGATAAAATATGATGAAAAATTATAAAATTCGAGCGCGGAAGCAAATACTCTGAGATAGCGCGT
>JAQOWZ010000458.1:0-39170 GCA_035578165.1 Stenolophus ochropezus
AACGCGCTATCTCAGAGTAACAAGAAAATTGCTATTTCAAGTGTGGTAGGTATTCTAGAATCCAGCCTATGTAGCTTACAATATACAACGTATTCATCAAAAATAGGTAAAATCTGACTTTTTTTTTGTAAAAACTCATATAAATATTTGCTTCCGCGCCCAAATTTTTTAATTTTTTATCATATTTTATTCACAGTATAGGTCCAAAAGCATGTTTATAAATGTTTTAACAAAAATATCCATTTCAAGAATAGGTAAAATCTGACTTTATTTTGGTAAAAAATCATATAAATATTTGCTTCCGCGCCCCAATTTTCTAATTTTTCATCATATTTTATCCACAGTATAGGTCCAAAAGCATGTTTATGAATGTATTAACAAAAATATCCATTTCAAGAATATGTAAAATCTGACTTTATTTTTGTAAAAAATCATTTAAATATTTGCTTCCGCGCCCGAATTTTATGATTTTTCATCATATTTTAGCTAAAAGAAAACATTGCAACAAGAAAATTGCTATTTCAAGTGTGTTAGGTTTTCTAGAATCCAGCCCATGTAGCTTACAATATACAACGTATTCATCAAAAATAGGTAAAATCTGACTTTTTTTTTTGTAAAAAATCATATAAATATTTGCTTCCGCGCCCGAATTTATAATTTTTCATCATATTTTATTCACAGTATAGGTCCAAAAGCATGTTTATGAATGTTTTAACAAAAATATCCATTTCAAGAATAGGTAAAATCTGACTTTATTTTGGTAAAAAATCATATAAATATTTGCTTTCGCGACCGAATTTTATGATTTTTCATCATAATTTAGGTAAAAGAAAACATTGCAACAAGAAAATTGCTATGTCAAGTGTGGTAGGTATTCTAGAATCCAGCCAAAGAAGCTTACAATATACAACGTATTCATCAAAATTAGGTAAAATCTGACTTTATTTTTGTAAGAAATTATTTAAATATTTGCTTCCGCGCTCGAATTTTATAATTTTTCATCATATTTTATCCATAGTATAGGTCCAAAAGCATGTTTATGAACGTTTTAACAAAAATATCCATTTCAAAAATATGGTAAATCTGACTATGTTTTTGTAAAAAATCATATAAATATTTGCTTCCCCGCCCGAGTTTTATGATTATTCATCATATTTTAGCTAAAAGAAACCATTGCAACAAGAAAATTTCTATTTCAAGTGTGTTAGGTATTCTAGAATCCAGCCCATGTAGCTAACAATATACAACGTATTCATCAAAAATAGGTAAAATCTGACTTTTTTTTTTGTAAAAAATCATATAAATATTTAATTCCGCGCCCGAATTTTATAAGTTTTTATCATATTTTATTCACAGTATAGGACCAAAAGCATGTTTATGAATGTTTTAACAAAAATATCCATTTCAAGAATATGTAAAATCTGACTTTATTTTTGTAAAAAATCATATAAATATTTGCTTCCGCGCCCGAATTTTATGATTTTTCATCATATTTTAGCTAAAAGAAAACATTGCAACAAGAAAATTTCTATTTCAAGTGTGTTAGGTATTCTAGAATCCAGCCCATGTAGCTAACAATATACAACGTATTCATCAAAACACGGTAAAATCTGACTTTTTTTGTAAAAAATCATATAAATATTTGTTTGTGCGCCCGAATTTTATAATTTTTCATCATATTTTATCCGCAGTATAGGTCCAAAAGCATGTTTATGAATGTTTTAACAAAAATATCCTTTTCAAGAAAAGGAAAAATCAGACTTTATTTTTGTAAAAAATCATATAAATATTTGCTTCCGCGCCCGAATTTTATGATTTTTCATCATATTTTAGATAAAAGAAAACATTGCAACAAGAAAATTGCTATTTCAAGTGTGTTAGGTATTCTAGAATCCAGCCCATGTAGCTTACAATATACAACGTATTAATCAAAAATAGGTAAAATCTGACTTTTTTTTTGTAAAAAATCATATAAATATTTGTTTGCCCGCCCGAATTTTATAATTTTTCATCATATTTTATCCATAGTATAGGTCCAAAAGCATGTTTTTTGAACGTTTTAACAAAAATATCCATTTCAAAAATATGTAAAATCTGACATTATTTTTGTAAAAAATCATATAAATATTTGCTTCCGCGCCCGAATTTTATGATTTTTTATCATATTTTAGCTAAAAGAAAACATTGCAACAAGAAAATTGCTATTTCAAGTGTGTTAGGTATTCTAGAATCCAGCCCATGTAGCTAACAATATACAACGTATTCATCAAAAATAGGTAAAATCTGACTTTTTTTTGTAAAACATCATAAAAATATTTGTTTGCGCGCCCGAATTTTATAATTATTCATCATATTTTATCCGCAGTATAGGTCCAAAAGCATGTTTATGAATGTTTTAACAAAAATATAAATTTCAAGAATAGAAAAAATCTGACATTATTTTTGTAAAAAATCATATAAATATTTGCTTCCGCGCCCGAATTTTATAATTTTTCATTATATTTTTATCCACAGTATAGGTCCAAAAGCATGTTTATGAATGTATTAACAAAAATATCCATTTCAAGAATATGTAAAATCTGACTTTATTTTTGTAAAAAATCATATAAATATTTGCTTCCGCGCCCGAATTTTAAGATTTTTCATCATAATTTAGGTAAACAAAAACATTGCAAAAAGTAAATTGCTATTTCAAGTGTGTTAGGTATTCTAGAATCCAGCCCAAGTAGTTTACAATATACAACATATTCATCCAAAATAGGTAAAATCTGACTTTTTTATTGTAAAAAATCATAAAAATATTTGTTTGCGCGCCCGAATTTTATAATTTTTCATCATATTTTATCCACAGTATAGGTCCAAAAGCATGTTTATGAATGTATTAACAAAAATATCCATTTCAAGAATAGGTAAAATCTGACTTTATTTTGGTAAAAAATCATATAAATATTTGCTTCCGCGACCGAATTTTATGATTTTTCATCATATTTTAGCTAAAAGAAAACATTGCAACAAGTAAATTGCTATTTCAAGTGTGTTAGGTATTCTAGAATCCAGCCCATGTAGCTAACAATATACAACGTATTCATCAAAAATAGGTAAAATCTGACTTTTTTTTGTAAAACATCATAAAAATATTTGTTTGCGCGCCCGAATTTTATAATTTTTCATCATATTTTATCCGCGGTATGGGTCCAAAAGCATGTTTATGAATGTTTTAACAAAAATATCCATTTCAAAAATATGTAAAATCTGACATTATTTTTGTAAAAAATCATATAAATATTTGCTTCCGCGCCCGAATTTTATGATTTTTTATCATATTTTAGCTAAAAGAACACATTGCAACAAGAAAATTGCTATTTCAAGTGTGTTAGGTATTCTAGAATCCAGCCCATGCAGCTTACAATATACGACGTATTCATCAAAAATAGGTAAAATCTGACTTTTTTATTGTAAAAAATCATAAAAATATTTGTTTGCGCGCCCGAATTTTATAATTTTTCATCATATTTTATCCGCAGTATAGGCCTAAATGCATGTTTATGAATGTTTTAACAAAAATATCCATTTCAAGAATAGGAAAAATCTGACTTTATTTTTGTAAAAAATCATATAAATATTTGCTTCCGCGCCCGAAATTTATGATTTTTCATCATATTTTAAGTAAAAGAAAACATTGCAACAAGAAAATTGCTATTTCATTCTAGAATACCTACCACACTTGAAATAGCAATTTTCTTGTTGCACTGTTTTCTTTTACCTAAAGTATGATGAAAAATCATAACATTCGGGTGCGGAAGCAAATATTTATATGAATTTTTACAAAAATAAAGTCAGATTTTACATATTCTTGAAATGGATATTTTTGTTAATACATTCATAAACATGCTTTTGGACCTATACTGCGGATAAAATATGATGAAATATTATAAAATTCTGGCGCGCAAACAAATATTTATATGATTTTTTACAAAAAAAAAGTCAGATTTTACCTATTTTTGATGAATATGTTGTATATTTTAAGCTACATGGGCTGGATTCTAGAATACCTAACACACTTGAAATAGCAATTTTCTTGTTGCAATGTTTTCTTTTAGCTAAAATATGATGAAAAATCATAAAATTCGGGCGCGGAAGCAAATATTTAAATGATTTTTTACAAAAATAAAGTCAGATTTAACATATTTTTGAAATGGATATTTTTGTTAAAACGTTCATAAACATGCTTTTGGAACTATACTATGGATAAAATATGATGAAAACTTATAAAATTCGAGCGCGGAAGCAAATATTTATATTATTTTTTACAAAAATTAAGTTAGATTTTACCTAATTTTGATGAATACGTTGTATATTGTAAGCATCATTGGCTGGATTCTAGAGTACCAACCACACTTGAAATAGCAATTTTCTTGTTGCAATGTTTTCTTTTAGCTAAAATATTATGAAAAATCATAAAATTCGGGTGCGGAAGCAAATATTTATATGATTTTTTACAAAAATAAAGTCAGATATTTCCTATTCTTGAAATAAATATTTTTGTTAAAACATTCACAAAACATGCTTTTGGACCTATACTGCGGATAAAATATGATGAAAAATTATAAAATTCGGGCGCGCAAACAAATATTTATATGATTTTTTACAAAAAAAAGTCAGATTTTACCTAGTTTTGATGAATATGTTGTATATTGTAAGCTACATGGGCTGGATTCTAGAATACCTAACACACTTGAAATAAAAATTTTCTTGTTGCAATGTTTTCTTTTTAGCTAAAATATGATGAAAAATCATAAAATTCGGGCGCGGAAGCAAATATTTATATGATTTTTTACAAAAATAAAGTCAGATTTTTCCTATTCTTGAAATGGATATTTTGTTAAAACATTCATAAACATGCTTTTGGACCTATACTGCGGATAAAATATGATGAAAAATCATAAAATTCGGGCGCGGAAGCAAATATTTATATGATTTTTTACAAAAATAAAGTCAGATTTTACATATTCTTGAAATGGATATTTTTGTTAAACCATTCATAAACATGCTTTTGGACCTATACTGTGAATAAAATATGATGAAAAATTATAAAATTCGGGCGCGGAAGCAAATATTTATATGATTTTTTACAAAAAAAAGTCAGATTTTACCTATTTTTGCTGAATATGTTGTATATTGTAAGCTACATGGGCTGGTTTCTAGAATACCTAACACACTTGAAATAGCAAATTTCTTGTTGCAATGTTTTCTTTTACCTAAAGTATGATGAAAAATCATAAAATTCAGGCGCGGAAGCAAATATTTATATGATTTTTTACAAAAATAAAGTCAGATTTTTCCTATTCTTGAAATGGATATTTTTGTTAAAACATTTATAAACATGCTTTTGGACCTATACTGCGGATAAAATATGATAAAAAATTATAAAATTCGGGCGCGCAAACAAATATTTTTATGATTTTTTACAAAAAAAAGTCAGATTTTACCTATTTTTGATGAATATGATGTATATTGTAAGCTACATGGGCTGGATTCTAGAATACCTAACACACTTGAAATAGCAATTTTCTTGTTGCAATGTTTTCTTTTAGCTAAAATATGATGAAAAATCATAAAATTCGGGCGCGGAAGCAAATATTTAAATGATTTTTTACAAAAATAAAGTCAGATTTAACATATTTTAGAAATGGATATTTTTGTTAAAACGTTCATAAACATGCTTTTGGACCTATACTATGGATAAAATATGATGAAAAATTATAAAATTCGAGCGCGGAAGCAAATATTTATATAATTTTTTTCAAAAATGAAGTCAGATTTTACCTATTTTTGATGAATACGTTGTATATTGTAAGCTTCATTGGCTGGATTCTAGAATACCTACCACACTTGAAATAGCAATATTCTTGTTGCAATGTTTTTTATTACCTAAATTATGATAAAAAACCAATAAATTCGGGCGCGGAAGCAAATATTTATACGATTTTTTACAAAAATAAAGTCAGATTTTACAAATTTTTGAAATGGATATTTTTGTTAAAACGTTCATAAACATGCTTTTGGACCTATACTATGGATAAAATATGTTGAAAAAATATAAAATTCGAGCGCGGAAGCAAATATTTATATAATTTTTTACAAAAATTAAGTCAAATTTTACCTATTTTTGATGAATACGTTGTATATTGTAAGCTTCATTGGCTGTATTCTAGAATACCTACCACACTTGAAATAGCAATTTTCTTGTTGCAATGTTTTCTTTTAGCTAAAAGATAATGAAAAATCATAAAATTCGGGTGCGGAAGCAAATATTTATATGATTTTTTACAAAAATAAAGTCAGATTTTTCCTATTCTTGAAATGGATATTTTTGTTAAAACATTCATAAACATGCTTTTGGACCTATACTGCGGATAAAATATGTAGAAAAATTATAAAATTTGGGCGCGCAAACAAATATTTATATGATTTTTTACAAAAAAAAGTCAGATTTTACCTATTTTTTAAGAATATGTTGTATATTGTAAGCTACATGGGCCGGATTCTAGAATACCTAACACACTTGAAATAGCAAATTTCTTGTTGCAATGTTTTCTTTTAGCTAAAATATGATGAAAAATCATAAAATTCGGGCGCGGAAGCAAATATTTGTATGATTTTTTACAAAAATAAAGTCAGATTTTTCCTATTCTTTAAATGGATATTTTTGTTAAAACATTCATTAACATGCTTTTGGACCTATACTGCGGATAAAATATGATGAAAAATTATAAAATTCGGGCGCGCAAACAAATATTTTTATGATTTTTTACAAAAAAAAAGTCAGATTTTACCTATTTTTGATGAATACGTTGTATATTGTAAGCTAAATGGGCTGGATTCTAGAATACCTAACACACTTGAAATAGCAATTTTCTTGTTGCAATGTTTTCTTTTAGCTAAAATATGATGAAAAATCATAAAATTCGGGCGCGGAAGCAAATATTTATATGATTTTTTACAAAAATAAAGTCAGATTTTACATATTCTTGAAATGGATATTTTTGTTAATACATTCATAAACATGCTTTTGGACCTATACTGTGGATAAAATATGATAAAAAATTATAAAATTCGGGCGCGGAAGCAAATATTTATATGATTTCTTAAAAAAAAAACTCAGATTTTACCTATTTTTGATGAATACGTTGTATATTGTAAGCTTCATTGGCTGGATTCTAGAATACCTACCACACTTGTAATAGCAATTTTCTTGTTGCACTGTTTTTCTTTTATCTAAATTATAATGAAAAATCATAAAATTCGGGCGCGGAAGCAAAATATTTATATGATTTTTTACAAAAATAAAGTCAGATTTTACATATTCTTGAAATGGATATTTTTGTTAAAACGTTCATAAACATGCTTTTGGACCTATACTATGGATAAAATATATAAAATTTTGATGAATACGTTGTATATTGTAAGCTACATGGGCTGGATTCTAGAATACCTAACACACTTGAAATAGCAATTTTCTTGTTGCAATGTTTTCTTTTAGCTAAAATATGATGAAAAATCATAAAATTCGGGAGCCGCGCTATCTCAGAGTTTATATGATTTTTTACAAAAATAATGTCAGATTTTACATAGTTTTGAAATGGATATTTTTGTTAAAACATTCATAAACATGCTTTTGGACCTATACTGCGGATAAAATATGATGAAAAATTATAAAATTCGGGCGCGCAAACAAATATTTATAAGATTTTTTACAAAAAAAAAGTCAGATTTTTCCTATTTTTGATGAATACGTTGTATATTGTAAGCTACATGGGCTGGATTCTAGAATACCTACCACACTTGAAATAGCAATTTTCTTGTTGCAATGTTTTCTTTTAGCTAAAATATGATGAAAAATCATAAAATTCGGGCGCGCAAACAAATATTTATATAATTTTTTACAAAAAAAAAGTCAGATTTTACCTATTTTTGATGAATACGTTGTATATTGTAGGCTACATAGGCTGGATTCTAGAATACCTAACACACTTGAAATAGCAATTTTCTTGTTGCAATATTTTTTTTTTAGCTAAAATATGATGAAAAATCATAAAATTCGGGCTCGGAAGCAAATATTTCTATGATTTTTTACAAAAATAAAGTCAGATTTTACATATTTTTGAAATGACGCGCTATCTCAGAGTCCTATACTATGGATAAAATATGATGAAAATTATAAAATTCGAGCGCAGAAGCAAATATTTATATAATTTTTTTCAAAAATAAAGTCAGATTTTACCTATTTTTGATGAATACGTTGTATATTGTAAGCTTCATTGGGCTGGATTCTAGAATACCTACCATACTTGAAATAGCAATTCTCTTGTTGCAATGTTTTCTTTTACCTAAAATATGATGAAAAATCATAAAATTCGGGCGCGGAAGCAAATATTTATATGATTTTTTACAAAAATAAAGTCAGATTTTTCCTATTCTTGAAATGGATATTTTTGTTAAAACATTCATAAACATGCTTTTGGACCTATATTGCGGATAGAATATGATGAAAAATTATAAAATTCGAGCGCGCAAACAAATATTTATATGATTTTTTACAAAAAAAAAAGTCAGATTTTACCTATTTTTGATGAATACGTTGTATATTGTAAGCTACATGGGCTGGATTCTAGAATACCTAACACACTTCAAATAGCAGTTTTGTTGTTGCAATGTTTTTCTTTTTAGTTAAAATATGATGAGAAATCATAAAATTCGGGCGCGGAAGCAAATATTTATATGATTTTTTTACAAAAATAATGTCAGATTTTTCCTATTCTTGAAACGGATATTTATGTTAAAACATTCATAAACATGCTTTTGGACCTATACTGCGGATAAAATATGATAAAAAACTATAAAATTCGGGCGCGCAAACAAATATTTATATGATTTTTTACAAAAAAAAGTCAGATTTTACCTATTTTTGATGAATACGTTGTATATTGTAAGCTACATGGGCTGGATTCTAGAATACTAACACTTAAAATAGCAATTTTCTTGTTGCAATGTTTTCTTTTAGCTAAAATATGATGTAAAATCATAAAATTCGGGCTCGGAAGCAAATATTTATATGATTTTTTACAAAAATAAAGTCAGATTTTACATATTTTTGAAATGGATATTTTTGTTAAAACGTTCATAAACATGATTTTGGACCTATACTATGGATAAAATATGATGAAAAATTATAAAATTCGAGCGCAGAAGCAAATATTTATATAATTTTTTACAAAAATAAAGTCAGATTTTACCTATTTTGATGAATACGTTGTATATTGTAAGCTTCATTGGCTGGATTCTAGAATACCTACCATACTTGAAATAGCAATTCTCTTGTTGCAATGTTTTCTTTTACCTAAAATATGATGAAAAATCATAAAATTCGGGCGCGGAAGCAAATATTTATATGATTTTTACAAAATAAAGTCAGATTTTTCCTATTCTTGAAATGGATATTTTTGTTAAAACATTCATAAACATGCTTTTGGACCTATACTGCGGATAAAACATGATGAAAAATTATAAAATTCGGGCGCGCAAACAAATATTTATATGATTTTATTATCAAAAAAAAGTCAGATTTTTCCTATTTTTGATGAATACGTTGTATATTGTAAGCTACATGGCTGGATTCTAGAATACCTACCACACTTGAAATAGCAATTTTCTTGTTGCAATGTTTTCTTTTAGCTAAAATATGATGAAAAATCATAAATTCGGGCGCGGAAGCAAATATTTATATGATTTTTTACAAAAATAATGTCAGATTTTTCCTATTCTTGAAATGGATATTTATGTTAAAACATTCATAAACATGCTTTTGGACCTATACTGCGATAAAAATATGATAAAAAACTATAAAATTCGGGCGCGCAAACAAATATTTATATGATTTTTTACAAAAAAAAGTCAGATTTTACCTATTTTTGATGAATACGTTGTATATTGTAAGCTACATGGGCTGGATTCTAGAATACCTAACACTTGAAATAGCAATTTTCTTGTTGCAATGTTTTCTATTTAGCTAAAATATGATGTAAAATCATAAAATTCGGGCTCGGAAGCAAATATTTATATGATTTTTTTACAAAAATAAAGTCAGATTTTTACATATTTTTTAAATGGATATTTTTGTTAAAACGTTCATAAACATGATTTTGGACCTATACTATGGATAAAATATGATGAAAAATTATAAAATTCGAACGCGGAAGCAAATATTTATATAATTTTTTTACAAAAATAAAGTCAGATTTTTACCTATTTTTGATGAATACGTTGTATATTGTAAGCTTCATTGGCTGGATTCTAGAATACCTACCACACTTGAAATAGCAATTTTCTTGATGGAATGTTTTCTTTTAGCTAAAATATGATGAGAAATCATAAAATTCGGGGCTCGGAAGAAAATATTTATATGATTTTTTACAAAAATAAAGTCAGATTTTACATATTTTTGAAATGGATATTTTTTGTTAAAACGTTCATAAACATGATTTTGGACCTATACTATGGATAAAATAATGATGAAAAATTATAAAATTCGAGCGCAGAGAAGCAAATATTTATATAATTTTTTTACAAAAAAAAGTCAGATTTTACCTATTTTGATAAATACGTTGTATATTGTAAGGTACATGGGCTGGATTCTAGAATTCCTAACACACTTGAAATAGCAATTTTCTTGTTGCAATGTTTTCTTTTAGCTAAAATATAATAAAAAATCATAAAATTCGGGCTCGGAAGCAAATATTTATATGATTTTTTACAAAAATAAAGTCAGATTTTACATATTTTTGAAATGGATATTTAAATTTTATTTAAATCGTTCATAAACATGATTTTGGACCTATACTATGGATAAAATATGATGAATAATTAAAAAATTCGAGCGCGGAAGCACATATTTATATAATTTTTTACAAAAATAAAGTCAGATTTTACCTATTTTTGATGAATACGTTGAATATTGTAAGCTTCATTGGCTGGATTCTAGAATACCTACCACACTTGAAATAGCAATTTTCGTCTTGCAATGTTTTCTTTTAGCTAAAATATAATGAAAAATCTTAAAATTCGAGTGCGGAAGCAAAAATTTATATGATTTTTTACAAAAATAAAGTCAGATTTTTCCAATTCTTGAAATGGATATTTTTGTTAAAACATTCATAAACATGCTTTTGGACCTATATTGCGGATAAAATATGATGAAAAAATTATAAAATTCGGGCGCGCAAACAAATATTTATATGATTTTTTAGCAAAAAAAAAAGTCAGATTTTACCTATTTTTGATGAATACGTTGTATATTGTAAACTACATGGGCTGGATTCTAGAATATCTAACACACTTGAAATAGCAATTTTCTTGTTGCAATGTTTTCTTTTAGCTAAAATATGATGAGAAATCATAAAATTCGGGCGCGGAAGCAAATATATATATGATTTTTTCCAATAATAAAGTCAGATTTTACATATTTTTGAAATGGATATTTTTTGTTAAAAACGATCATAAAACATGATTTTGGACCTATACTATGGATAAAATATGATGAAAAATTATAAAATTCGAGCGCGGAAGCAAATATTTATATAATTTTTTACAAAAATAAAGTCAGATTTTACCTATTTTTGATGAATACGTTGTATATTGTAAGCTTCATAGGCTGGAATCTAGAATACCTACCACACTTGAAATAGCAATTTTCTTGTTGCAATGTTTTTTTTTTACCTAAAATATGATGAAAAATCATAAAATTAGGGCGCGGAAGCAAATATTTATATGATTTTTTACAAAAATAAAGTCAGATTTTTCCTATTCTTGAAATGGATATTTTTTGTTAAAACATTCATAAACATGCTTTTGGACCTATATTGTGGATAAAATATGATGAAAAATTATAAAATTCGGGCGCGCAAACAAATATTTATATGAATTTTTACAAAAAAAAAAGTCAGATTTTACCTATTTTTGATAAATACGTTGTATATTGTAAGCTACATGGGCTGGATTCTAGAATACCTAACACACTTGAAATAGCAATTTTCTTGTTGCAATGTTTTCTTTTAGCTAAAATATGATGAGGAATCATAAAATTCGGGCGCGGAAGCAAATATTTATATGATTTTTTACAAAAATAAAGTCAGATTTTACATATTTTTCAAATGGATATTTTTGTTAAAACGTTCATAGACATGCTTTTGGAACATGCTTTTGGACCTATACTGCGGATAAAATATGATGAAAAATTATTAAATTCGAGCGCGGAAGCAAATATTTATATAATTTTTTACAAAAATAAAGTCAGATTTTACCTATTTTTGATGAATACGTTGTATATTGTAAGCTTCATTGGCTGGATTCTAGAATACCTACCACACTTGAAATAGCAATTTTCTTGTTGCAATGTTTTCTTTTAAATAAAATATGATGAAAAATCATAAAATTCGGGCGCGGAAGCAAATATTTATATGATTTTTTACAAAAATAAAGTCAGATTTTTCCTATTCATGAAATGGATATTTTTGTTGAAACATTCATAAACATGCTTTTGGACCTATATTGCGGATAAAATATGATGAAAAATTATAAAATTTGGGCGCGCAAACAAATTTTTATATGATTTATTACAAAAAAAAAGTCAGATTTTACCTATTTTTGATGAATACGTTGTATATTGTGAGCTACATGGGCTGGATTCTAGAATACCTAACACACTTGAAATAGCAATTTTCTTGTTCCAATGATTTCTTTTAGCTAAAATATGATGAGAAATCATAATATTCGGGCGCGGAAGCAAATATTTATATGATTTTTTACAAAAATAAAGTCAGATTTTACATATTTTTGAAATGGATATTTTTGTTAAAACGTTCATAAACATGCTTTTGGACCTATACTGCGGATAAAATATGATGAAAAATTATAAAATTCGGGCGCGCAAACAAATATTTATGATTTTTTACAAAAAAAAGTCAGATTTTAACTATTTTTGATGAATACGTTGTATATTGTAAACTACATGGGCTGGATTCTAGAATATCTAACACACTTGAAATAGCAATTTTCTTGTTGCAATGTTTTCTTTTAGCTAAAATATGATGAGAAATCATAAAATTCGGGCGCGGAAGCAAATATATATATGATTTTTTCCAATAATAAAGTCAGATTTTACATATTTTTGAAATGGATATTTTTGTTAAAACGTTCATAAACATGATTTTGGACCTATACTATGGATAAAATATGATGAAAAATTATAAAATTCGAGCGCGGAAGCAAATATTTATATAATTTTTTACAAAAATAAAGTCAGATTTTACCTATTTTTGATGAATACGTTGTATATTGTAAGCTTCATAGGCTGGATTCTAGAATACCTACCACACTTGAAATAGCAATTTTCTTGTTGCAATGTTTTCTTTTAGCTAAAATATGATGAAAAATCATAAAATTCGGGCGCGGAAGCAAATATTTATATGATTTTTTTACAAAAATAAAGTCAGATTTTTCCTATTCTTTAAATGGATATTTATGTTAAAACATGCATAAACATGCTTTTGGACCTATACTGCAGATAAAATATGATGAAAAATTATAAAATTCGGGCGCGCAAACAAATATTTATATGATTTTTTACAAAAAAAAAGTCAGATTTTACCTATTTTTGATGAATACGTTGTATATTGTAAGCTACATGGGCTGGATTCTAGAATACCTAATACACTTGAAATAGCAATTTTCTTGTTGCAATGTTTTCTTTTTGCTAAAATATGATGAAAAATCATAAAACTCGGGCCCGGAAGCAAATATTTATATGATTTTTTACAAAAATAAAGTCAGATTTTACATATTTTTGAAATGGATATTTTTGTTAAAACGTTCATAAACATGATTTTGGACCTATACTATGGATAAAATATGATGAAAAATTATTAAATTCGAGCGCGAAAGCAAATATTTATATAATTTTTTAGAAAAATAAAGTCAGAATTTACCTATTTTTGATGAATACGTTGTATATTGTAAGCTTCATTGGCTGGATTCTAGAATACCTACCACACTTAAAATAGCAATTTTCTTGTTGCAATGTTTTCTTTTAAATAAAATATGATGAAAAATCATAAAATTCGGGCGCGGAAGCAAATATTTATATGATATTTTACAAAAATAAAGTCAGATTTTTCCTATTCTTGAAATGGATATTTTTGTTAAAACATTCATAAACATGCTTTTGGTCCTATATTGCGGATAAAATATGATGAAAAATTATAAAATTTGGGCGCGCAAACAAATATTTATATGATTTATTACAAAAAAAAGTCAGATTTTACCTATTTTTGATGAATACGTTGTATATTGTAAGATACATGGGCTAGATTCTAGAATACCTAACACACTTGAAATAGCAATTTTCTTGTTGCAATGTTTTCTTTTAGCTAAAATATGATGAGAAATCATAATATTCGGGCGCGGAAGCAAATATTTATATGATTTTTTACAAAAATAAAGTCAGATTTTACATATTTTTGAAATGGATATTTTTGTTAAAACGTTCATAAACATGCTTTTGGACCTATACTGCGGATAAAATATGATGAAAAATTATAAAATTCGGGCGCGCAAACAAATATTTATATGATTTTTTACAAAAAAAAGTCAGATTTTTCCTATTTTTGATGAATACGTTGTATATTGTAAGCTACATGGGCTGGATTCTAGAATACCTACCACACTTGAAATAGCAATTTTCTTGTTGCAATGTTTTCTTTTAGCTAAAATATGATGAAAAATCATCAAATTCGGGCGCGGAAGCAAATATTTATATGATTTTTTACAAAAATAAAGTCAGATTTTTCCTATTCTTGAAATGGATATTTATGTTAAAAGATTTATAAACATGCTTTTGGACCTATACTGCGGATAAAATATGATGAAAAACTATAAAATTCGGGCGCCCAAACAAATATTTATATGATTTTTTACAAAAAAAAGTCAGATTTTACCTATTTTTGATGAATACGTTGTATATTGTAAGCTACATGGGCTGGATTCTAGAATACCTACCACACTTGAAATAGCTATTTTTTTGTTGCAATGTTTTCTTTTACGTAAATTATGATGAAAAATCATAAAATTCGGGCGCGGAAGCAAATATTTATATGATTTTTTACAAAAATAAAGTCAGATTTTTCCTATTCTTGAAATGAATATTTATGTTAAAACATTCATAAACATGCTTTTGGACCTATACTGCGGATAAAATATGATGAAAAATTATAAAATTCGGGCGCGCAAACAAATATTTATATGATTTTTTACAAAAAAAAAGTCAGATTTTACCTATTTTTGATGAATACGTTGTATATTGTAAGCTACATGGGCTGGATTCTAGAATACCTAACACACATGAAATAGCAATTTTCCTGTTGCAATGTTTTCTTTTAGCTAAAATATGATAAAAAATCATTAAATTCGGGCTCGGAAGCAAATATTTATATGATTTTTTACAAAAATAAGGTCAGATTTTACCTATTCTTGAAATGGATATTTTTGTTAAAACATTCATAAACATGCTTTTAGACCTATACTGTGGATAAAATATGATAAAAAATTATAAAATTCGGGCGCGCAAACAAATATTTATATGATTTTTTACAAAAAAAAAAGTCAGATTTTACCTATTTTTGATAAATACGTTGTATATTGTAAGCTACATGGGCTGGATTCTAGAATACCTACCACACTTGAAATAGCAATTTTCTTGTTGCAATGTTTTCTTTTAGCTAAAATATGATGAGAAATCATAAAATTCGGGCGCGGAAGCAAATATTTATATGATTTTTTACAAAAATAATTCAGATTTTACATATTTTTGAAATGGATATTTTTGTTAAAACGTTCATAAACATGCTTTTGGACCTATACTGCGGATAAAATATGATAAAAAATTAAAAATTCGGGCGCGCAAACAAATATTCATGATTTTTTACAAAAAAAAGTCAGATGTTACCTATTTTTGATGAATACGTTGTATATTGTAAGCTACATGGGCTGGATTCTAGAATACCTAACACACTTGAAATAGCAATTTTCTTGTAGCAATGTTTTCTTTTAGCTAAAATATGATGAGAAATCATAAAATTCGAGCGCGGAAGCAAATATTTATATGATTTTTTACAAAAATAAAGTCATATTTAACATATTTTTGAAATGGATATTTTTGTTAAAACGTTCATAAACATGCTTTTGGACCTATACTATGGATAAAATATGATGAAGAATTATAAAATTCGAGCGCGGAAGCAAATATTTATATAATTTTTTACAAAAATTAAGTCAGATTTTACCTATTTTTGATGAATACGTTGTATATTGTAAGCTTCATTGGCTGGATTCTAGAATACCTACTACACTTGAAATAGCAATTTTCTTGTTGCAATGTTTTCTTTTACCTAAAATATGATGAAAAATCATAAAATTCGGGCGCGGAAGCAAATATTTATATGATTTTTTACAAAAATAAAGTCAGATTGTTCCTATTCTTGAAATGGATATTTTTGTTAAAACATTCATAAACATGCTTTTGGACCTATATTGCGGATAAAATATGATGAAAAATTATAAAATTCGGGCGCGCAAACAAATATTTATATGATTTATTACAAAAAAAAGTCAGATTTTACCTATTTTTGATGAATACGTTGTATATTGTAAGCTACATGGGCTGGATTCTAGAATACCTAAAACACTTGAAATAGCAATTTTCTTGTTGCAATGTTTTCTTTTAGCTAAAATATGATGAGAAATCATAAAATTCGGGCGCGGAAGCAAATATTTATATGATTTTTTACAAAAATAAAGTCAGATTTTACATATTTTTGAAATGGATATTTTTGTTAAAATGTTCATAAACATGCTTTTGGACCTATACTGCGGATAAAATATGATGAAAAATTATAAAATTCGGGCGCGCAAACAAATATTTATATCATTTTTTACAAAAAAAAAGTCTGATTTTTCCTATTTTTGATGAATACGTTGTATATTGTAAGCTACATGGGCTGGATTCTAGAATACCTACCACACTTGAAATAGCAATTTTCTTGTTGCAATGTTTTCTTTTAGCTAAAATATGATGAAAAATCATAAAATTCGGGCGCGGAAGCAAATATTTAAATGATTTTTTACAAAAATAAAGTCAGATTTTTCCTATTCTTGAAATGGATATTTTTGTTAAAACATTCATAAACATGCTTTTGGACCTATACTGCGGATAAAATATGATGAAAAATTATAAAATTCGGGCGCGCAAACAAATATTCATATGATTTTTTGCAAAAAAAAAGTCAGATTTCACCTATTTTTGATGAATACGTTGTATATTGTAAGCTACATGGGCTGGATTCTAGAATACCTAACACACTTGAAATAGCAATTTTCTTGTTGCAATGTTTTCTTTTAGCTGAAAAAATCATAAAATTCGGGCGCGGAAGCAAATATTTATATGATTTTTTACAAAAATAAAGTCAGATTTTTCCTATTCTTGAAATGGATATTTTTGTTAAAACGTTCATAAACATGCTTTTGGACCTATACTATGGATAAAATATGATGAAGAATTATAAAATTCGAGCGCGGAAGCAAATATTTATATAATTTTTTACAAAAATTAAGTCATATTTTACCTATTTTTGATGAATACGTTGTATATTGTAAGCTTCATTGGCTGGATTCTAGAATACCTACTACACTTGAAATAGCAATTTTCTTGTTGCAATGTTTTCTTTTACCTAAAATATGATGAAAATTAATAAAATTCGGGCGCGGAAGCAAATATTTATATGATTTTTTACAAAAATAAAGTCAGATTGTTCCTATTCTTGAAATGGATATTTTTGTTAAAACATTCATAAACATGCTTTTGGACCTATATTGCGGATAAAATATGATGAAAAATTATAAAATTCGGGCGCGCAAACAAATATTTATATGATTTATTACAAAAAAAAGTCAGATTTTACCTATTTTTGATGAATACGTTGTATATTGTAAGCTACATGGGCTGGATTCTAGAATACCTACCACACTTGAAATAGCAATTTTCTTGTTGCAATGTTTTCTTTTAGCTAAAATATGATGAAAAATCATAAAATTCGGGCGCGGAAGCAAATATTTAAATGATTTTTTACAAAAATAAAGTCAGATTTTTCCTATTCTTGAAATGGATATTTTTGTTAAAACATTCATAAACATGCTTTTGGACCTATACTGCGGATAAAATATGATGAAAAATTATAAAATTCGGGCGCGCAAACAAATATTCATATGATTTTTTGCAAAAAAAAAGTCAGATTTTACCTATTTTTGATGAATACGTTGTATATTGTAAGCTACATGGGCTGGATTCTAGAATACCTAACACACTTGAAATAGCAATTTTCTTGTTGCAATGTTTTCTTTTAGCTAAAAAAATCATAAAATTCGGGCGCGGAAGCAAATATTTATATGATTTTTTACAAAAATAAAGTCAGATTTTTCCTATTCTTGAAATGGATATTTATGTTAAAACATTCATAAACATGCTTTTGGACCTATACTGGGGATAAAATATGATGAAAAATTATAAAATTCGGGCGCGCACACAAATATTTATATGATTTTTTACAAAAAAAAAGTCAGATTTTTCCTATTTTTGATGAATACGTTGTATATTGTAAGCTACATGGGCTGGATTCTAGAATACCTACCACACTTGAAATAGCAATTTTCTTGTTGCAATGTTTTCTTTTAGCTAAAAAATCATAAAATTCGGGCGCGGAAGCAAATATTTATATGATTTTTTACAAAAATAAAGTCAGATTTTTCCTATTCTTGAAATGGATATTTATGTTAAAACATTCATAAACATGCTTTTGGACCTATACTGGGGATAAAATATGATGAAAAATTATAAAATTCGTTCGCGGAAGCAAATATTTATATAATTTTTTACAAAAATAAAGTCAGATTTTACCTATTTTTCATGAATACGTTGTATATTGTAAGCTTCATTGGCTAGATTCTAGAATACCTACCACACTTGAAATAGCTATTTTCTTGTTGCAATGTTTTCTTTTAAATAAAATATGATGAAAAATCATAAAATTCGGGCTCGGAAGCAAATATTTACATGATTTTTTACAAAAATAAAGTCAGATTTTACATATTTTTTAAATCGATATTTTTGTTAAATCGTTCATAAACATGATTTTGGACCTATACTATGTATAAAATATGATGAATAATTATAAAATTCGAGCGCGGAAGCAAATATTTAAATAATTTTTTACAAAAATAAAGTCAGATTTTACCTCTTTTTGATGAATACGTTGTATATTGTAAGCTTCATTGGCTGGATTCTAGAATACCTACCACACTTGAAATAGCAATTTTCTTGTTGCAATGTTTTCTTTTAAATAAAATATGATGAAAAATCATAATAATCGGGCGCGGAAGCAAATATTTATATGATTTTTTACAAAAATAAAGTCAGATTTTACATATTATTGAAATGGATATTTTTGTTAAAACGTTCATAAACATGATTTTGGACCTATACTATGCATAAAATATGATGAATAATTATAAAATTCGAGCGCGGAAGCAAATATTTATATAATTTTTTACAAAAATAAAGTCAGATTTTACCTATTTTTGATGAATACGTTGTATATTGTAAGCTTCATTGCCTGGATTCTAGAATACCTACCACACTTGAAATAGCAATTTTCTGTTGCAATGTTTTCTTTTAGCTAAAAAATCATAAAATTCGGGAGCGGAAGCAAATATTTATATGATTTTTTACAAAAATAAAGTCAGATTTTTCCTATTCTTGAAATGGATATTTATGTTAAAACATTCATAAACATGCTTTTGGACCTATACTGGGGATAAAATATGATGAAAAATTATAAAATTCGGGCGCGCAAACAAATATTTATATGATTTTTTACAAAAAAAAAGTCAGATTTTTCCTATTTTTGATGAATACGTTGTATATTGTAAGCTACATGGGCTGGATTCTAGAATACCTACCACACTTGAAATAGCAATTTTCTTGTTGCAATGTTTTCTTTTAGCTAAAAAATCATAAAATTCAGGCGCGTAAGCAAATATTTATATGATTTTTTACAAAAATAAAGTCAGATTTTTCCTATTCTTGAAATGGATATTTATGTTAAAACATTCATAAACATGCTTTTGGACCTATACTGAGGATAAAATATGATGAAAAATTATAAAATTCGGGCGCGGAAGCAAATATTTATATAATTTTTTACAAAAATAAAGTCAGATTTTACCTATTTTTCATGAATACGTTGTATATTGTAAGCTTCATTGGCTAGATTCTAGAATACCTACCACACTTGAAATAGCAATTTTCTTGTTGCAATGTTTACTTTTAAATAAAATATGATGAAAAATCATAATATTCGGGCGCGGAAGCAAATATTTATATGATTTTTTACAAAAATAAAGTCAGATTTTTCCTATTCTTGAAATGGATATTTTTGTTAAAACATTCATAAACATGCTTTTGGACCTATACTGCGGATAAAATATGATGAAAAATTATAAAATTCGGGCGCGCAAACAAATATTTATATGATTTATTACAAAAAAAAGTCAGATTTTACCTATTTTTGATGAATACGTTGTATATTGTAAGCTACATGGGCTGGATTCTAGAATACCTAAAACACTTGAAATAGCAATTTTCTTGTTGCAATGTTTTCTTTTAGCTAAAATATGATGAGAAATCATAAAATTCGGGCGCGGAAGCAAATATTTATATGATTTTTTACAAAAATAAAGTCAGATTTTACATATTTTTGAAATGGATATTTTTGTTAAAATGTTCATAAACATGCTTTTGGACCTATACTGCGGATAAAATATGATGAAAAATTATAAAATGCGGGCGCGCTAACAAATATTTATATCATTTTTTACAAAAAAAAAGTCAGATTTTTCCTATTTTTGATGAATACGTTGTATATTGTAAGCTACATGGGCTGGATTCTAGAATACCTACCACACTTGAAATAGCAATTTTCTTGTTGCAATGTTTTCTTTTAGCTAAAATATGATGAAAAATCATAAAATTCGGGCGCGGAAGCAAATATTTAAATGATTTTTTACAAAAATAAAGTCAGATTTTTCCTATTCTTGAAATAGATATTTATGTTAAAACATTCATAAACATGCTTTTGGACCTATACTGCGGATAAAATATGATGAAAAATTATAAAATTCGGGCGCGCAAACAAATATTCATATGATTTTTTGCAAAAAAAAAGTCAGATTTTACCTATTTTTGATGAATACGTTGTATATTGTAAGCTTCATTGGCTGGATTCTAGAATACCTACCACACTTGAAATAGCAATTTTCTTGTTGCAATGTTTTCTTTTAAATAAAATATGATGAAAAATCATAAAATTCGGGCTCGGAAGCAAATATTTACATGATTTTTTACAAAAATAAAGTCAGATTTTACATATTTTTTAAATCGATATTTTTGTTAAATCGTTCATAAACATGATTTTGGACCTATACTATGTATAAAATATGATGAATAATTATAAAATTCGAGCGCGGAAGCAAATATTTAAATAATTTTTTACAAAAATAAAGTCAGATTTTACCTCTTTTTGATGAATACCTTGTATATTGTAAGCTTCATTGGCTGGATTCTAGAATACCTACCACACTTGAAATAGCAATTTTCTTGTTGCAATGTTTTCTTTTAAATAAAATATGATGAAAAATCATAATAATCGGGCGCGGAAGCAAATATTTATATGATTTTTTACAAAAATAAAGTCAGATTTTACATATTATTGAAATGGATATTTTTGTTAAAACGTTCATAAACATGATTTTGGACCTATACTATGCATAAAATATGATGAATAATTATAAAATTCGAGCGCGGAAGCAAATATTTATATAATTTTTTACAAAAATAAAGTCAGATTTTACCTCTTTTTGATGAATACGTTGTATATTGTAAGCTTCATTGGCTGGATTCTAGAATACCTACCACACTTGAAATAGCAATTTTCTTGTTGCAATGTTTTCTTTTAGCTAAAAAATCATAAAATTCGGGCGCGGAAGCAAATATTTATATGATTTTTTACAAAAATAAAGTCAGATTTTTCCTATTCTTGAAATGGATATTTATGTTAAAACATTCATAAACATGCTTTTGGACCTATACTGGGGATAAAATATGATAAAAATTATAAAATTCGGACGCGCAAACAAATATTTATATGATTTTTTACAAAAAAAAAAGTCAGATTTTTCCTATTTTTGATGAATACGTTGTATATTGTAAGCTACATGGGCTGGATTCTAGAATACCTACCACACTTGAAATAGCAATTTTCTTGTTGCAATGTTTTCTTTTAGCTAAAAAATCATAAAATTCGGGCGCGTAAGCAAATATTTATATGATTTTTTACAAAAATAAAGTCAGATTTTTCCTATTCTTGAAATGGATATTTATGTTAAAACATTCATAAATATGCTTTTGGACCTATACTGGGGATAAAATATCATGAAAAATTATAAAATTCGGGCGCGGAAGCAAATATTTATATAATTTTTTACAAAAATAAAGTCAGATTTTACCTATTTTTCATGAATATGTTGTATATTGTAAGCTTCATTGGCTAGATTCTAGAATACCTACCACACTTGAAATAGCAATTTTCTTGTTGCAATGATTACTTTTAAATAAAATATGATGAAAAATCATAATATTCGGGCGCGGAAGCAAATATTTATATGATTTTTTACAAAAATAAAGTCAGATTTTTCCTATTCTTGAAATGGATATTTTTGTTAAAACATTCATAAACATGCTTTTGGACCTATATTGCGGATAAAATATGATGAAAAATTATAAAATTCGGGCGCGCAAACAAATATTTATATGATTTATTACAAAAAAAAGTCAGATTTTACCTATTTTTGATGAATACGTTGTATATTGTAAGCTACATGGGCTGGATTCTAGAATACCTAAAACACTTGAAATAGCAATTTTCTTGTTGCAATGTTTTCTTTTAGCTAAAATATGATGAGAAATCATAAAATTCGGGCGCGGAAGCAAATATTTATATGATTTTTTACAAAAATAAAGTCAGATTTTACATATTTTTGAAATGGATATTTTTGTTAAATCGTTCATAAACATGATTTTGGACCTATACTATGTATAAAATATGATGAATAATTATAAAATTCGAGCGCGGAAGCAAATATTTAAATAATTTTTTACAAAAATAAAGTCAGATTTTACCTCTTTTTGATGAATACGTTGTATATTGTTAGCTTCATTGGCTGGATTCTAGAATAGCTACCACACTTGAAATAGCAATTTTCTTGTTGCAATGTTTTCTTTTAAATAAAATATGATGAAAAATCATAATATTCGGGCGCGGAAGCAAATATTTATATGATTTTTTACAAAAATAAAGTCAGATTTTACATATTTTTGAAATGGATATTTTTGTTAAAATGTTCATAAACATGCTTTTGGACCTATACTGCGGATAAAATATGATAAAAAATTATGAAATTCGGGCGCGCAAACAAATATTTATATCATTTTTTACAAAAAAAAGTCAGATTTTTCCTATTTTTGATGAATACGTTGTATATTGTAAGCTACATGGGCTGGATTCTAGAATACCTACCACACTTGAAATAGCAATTTTCTTGTTGCAATGTTTTCTTTTAGCTAAAATATGATGAAAAATCATAAAATTCGGGCGCGGAAGCAAATATTTAAATGATTTTTTACAAAAATAAAGTCAGATTTTTCCTATTCTTGAAATGGATATTTATGTTAAAACATTCATAAACATGCTTTTGGACCTATACTGGGGATAAAATATGATGAAAAATTATAAAATTCGGGCGCGCAAACAAATATTTATATGATTTTTTACAAAAAAAAAGTCAGATTTTTCCTATTTTTGATGAATACGTTGTATATTGTAAGCTACATGGGCTGGATTCTAGAATACCTACCACACTTGAAATAGCAATTTTCTTGTTGCAATGTTTTCTTTTAGCTAAAAAATCATAAAATTCGGGCGCGGAAGCAAATATTTATATGATTTTTTACAAAAATAAAGTCAGATTTTTCCTATTCTTGAAATGGATATTTATGTTAAAACATTCATAAACATGCTTTTGGACCTATACTGGGGATAAAATATGATGAAAAATTATAAAATTCGGGCGCGGAAGCAAATATTTATATAATTTTTTACAAAAATAAAGTCAGATTTTACCTATTTTTCATGAATACGTTGTATATTGTAAGCTTCATTGGCTAGATTCTAGAATACCTACCACACTTGAAATAGCAATTTTCTTGTGGCAATGTTTACTTTTAAATAAAATATGATGAAAAATCATAATATTCGGGCGCGGAAGCAAATATTTATATGATTTTTTACAAAAATAAAGTCAGATATTTCCTATTCTTGAAATGGATATTTTTGTTAAAACATTCATAAACATGCTTTTGGACCTATATTGCGGATAAAATATGATGAAAAATTATAAAATTCGGGCGCGCAAACAAATATTTATATGATTTATTACAAAAAAAAGTTAGATTTTACCTATTTTTGATGAATACGTTGTATATTGTAAGCTACATGGGCTGGATTCTAGAATACCTAAAACACTTGAAATAGCAATTTTCTTGTTGCAATGTTTTCTTTTAGCTAAAATATGATGAGAAATCATAAAATTCGGGCGCGGAAGCAAATATTTATATGATTTTTTACAAAAATAAAGTCAGATTTTACATATTTTTGAAATGGATATTTTTGTTAAAATGTTCATAAACATGCTTTTGGACCTATACTGCGGATAAAATATGATGAAAAATTATAAAATTCGGGCGCGCAAACAAATATTTATATCATTTTTTACAAAAAAAAGTCAGATTTTTCCTATTTTTGATGAATACGTTGTATATTGTAAGCTACATGGGCTGGATTCTAGAATACCTAACACACTTGAAATAGCAATTTTCTTGTTGCAATGTTTTCTTTTAGCTAAAAAATCATAAAATTCGGGCGCGTAAGCAAATATTTATATGATTTTTTACAAAAATAAAGTCAGATTTTTCCTATTCTTGAAATGGATATTTATGTTAAAACATTCATAAATATGCTTTTGGACCTATACTGGGGATAAAATATCATGAAAAATTATAAAATTCGGGCGCGGAAGCAAATATTTATATAATTTTTTACAAAAATAAAGTCAGATTTTACCTATTTTTCATGAATATGTTGTATATTGTAAGCTTCATTGGCTAGATTCTAGAATACCTACCACACTTGAAATAGCAATTTTCTTGTTGCAATGATTACTTTTAAATAAAATATGATGAAAAATCATAATATTCGGGCGCGGAAGCAAATATTTATATGATTTTTTACAAAAATAAAGTCAGATTTTTCCTATTCTTGAAATGGATATTTTTGTTAAAACATTCATAAACATGCTTTTGGACCTATATTGCGGATAAAATATGATGAAAAATTATAAAATTCGGGCGCGCAAACAAATATTTATATGATTTATTACAAAAAAAAGTCAGATTTTACCTATTTTTGATGAATACGTTGTATATTGTAAGCTACATGGGCTGGATTCTAGAATACCTAAAACACTTGAAATAGCAATTTTCTTGTTGCAATGTTTTCTTTTAGCTAAAATATGATGAGAAATCATAAAATTCGGGCGCGGAAGCAAATATTTATATGATTTTTTACAAAAATAAAGTCAGATTTTACATATTTTTGAAATGGATATTTTTGTTAAATCGTTCATAAACATGATTTTGGACCTATACTATGTATAAAATATGATGAATAATTATAAAATTCGAGCGCGGAAGCAAATATTTAAATAATTTTTTACAAAAATAAAGTCAGATTTTACCTCTTTTTGATGAATACGTTGTATATTGTTAGCTTCATTGGCTGGATTCTAGAATAGCTACCACACTTGAAATAGCAATTTTCTTGTTGCAATGTTTTCTTTTAAATAAAATATGATGAAAAATCATAATATTCGGGCGCGGAAGCAAATATTTATATGATTTTTTACAAAAATAAAGTCAGATTTTACATATTATTGAAATGGATATTTTTGTTAAAACGTTCATAAACATGATTTTGGACCTATACTATGCATAAAATATGATGAATAATTATAAAATTCGAGCGCGGAAGCAAATATTTATATAATTTTTTACAAAAATAAAGTCAGATTTTACCTATTTTTGATGAATACGTTGTATATTGTAAGCTTCATTGCCTGGATTCTAGAATACCTACCACACTTGAAATAGCAATTTTCTTGTTGCAATGTTTTCTTTTAGCTAAAAAATCATAAAATTCGGGCGCGGAAGCAAATAATTATATGATTTTTTACAAAAATAAAGTCAGATTTTTCCTATCCTTGAAATGGATATTTATGTTAAAACATTCATAAACATGCTTTTGGACCTACACTGGGGATAAAATATGATGAAAAATTATAAAATTCGGGCGCGCAAACAAATATTTATATGATTTTTTACAAAAAAAAAGTCAGATTTTACCTATTTTTGATGAATACGTTGTATATTGTAAGCTACATGGGCTGGATTCTAGAATACCTAAAACACTTGAAATAGCAATTTTCTTGTTGCAATGTTTTCTTTTAGCTAAAATATGATGAGAAATCATAAAATTCGGGCGCGGAAGCAAATATTTATATGATTTTTTACAAAAATAAAGTCAGATTTTACATATTTTTGAAATGGATATTTTTGTTAAAATGTTCATAAACATGCTTTTGGACCTATACTGCGGATAAAATATGATAAAAAATTATGAAATTCGGGTGCGCAAACAAATATTTATATCATTTTTTACAAAAAAAAGTCAGATTTTTCCTATTTTTGATGAATACGTTGTATATTGTAAGCTACATGGGCTGGATTCTAGAATACCTACCACACTTGAAATAGCAATTTTCTTGTTGCAATGTTTTCTTTTAGCTAAAATATGATGAAAAATCATAAAATTCGGGCGCGGAAGCAAATATTTAAATGATTTTTTACAAAAATAAAGTCAGATTTTTCCTATTCTTGAAATGGATATTTATGTTAAAACATTCATAAACATGCTTTTGGACCTATACTGGGGATAAAATATGATGAAAAATTATAAAATTCGGGCGCGCAAACAAATATTTATATGATTTTTTACAAAAAAAAAGTCAGATTTTTCCTATTTTTGATGAATACGTTGTATATTGTAAGCTACATGGGCTGGATTCTAGAATACCTACCACACTTGAAATAGCAATTTTCTTGTTGCAATGTTTTCTTTTAGCTAAAAAATCATAAAATTCGGGCGCGGAAGCAAATATTTATATGATTTTTTACAAAAATAAAGTCAGATTTTTCCTATTCTTGAAATGGATATTTATGTTAAAACATTCATAAACATGCTTTTGGACCTATACTGGGGATAAAATATGATGAAAAATTATAAAATTCGGGCGCGGAAGCAAATATTTATATAATTTTTTACAAAAATAAAGTCAGATTTTACCTATTTTTCATGAATACGTTGTATATTGTAAGCTTCATTGGCTAGATTCTAGAATACCTACCACACTTGAAATAGCAATTTTCTTGTGGCAATGTTTACTTTTAAATAAAATATGATGAAAAATCATAATATTCGGGCGCGGAAGCAAATATTTATATGATTTTTTACAAAAATAAAGTCAGATATTTCCTATTCTTGAAATGGATATTTTTGTTAAAACATTCATAAACATGCTTTTGGACCTATATTGCGGATAAAATATGATGAAAAATTATAAAATTCGGGCGCGCAAACAAATATTTATATGATTTATTACAAAAAAAAGTTAGATTTTACCTATTTTTGATGAATACGTTGTATATTGTAAGCTACATGGGCTGGATTCTAGAATACCTAAAACACTTGAAATAGCAATTTTCTTGTTGCAATGTTTTCTTTTAGCTAAAATATGATGAGAAATCATAAAATTCGGGCGCGGAAGCAAATATTTATATGATTTTTTACAAAAATAAAGTCAGATTTTACATATTTTTGAAATGGATATTTTTGTTAAAATGTTCATAAACATGCTTTTGGACCTATACTGCGGATAAAATATGATGAAAATGAACAGTGACTGTGACCGTGGAGCACAGATCTGTTCACGTGCTGATTATTGAATAAGGAAAAGATATACTTACCTGATAATCCACGGCGATACACCTTTCCCTGGAGATTCTCACAGTAGAGAGGATGGACAGGATGCACGAATAAATAAACTTTACGACGCAAATTATGGTGACAAAGTAAAATAATATATTTAACAAATAATAATTACACTATAAAGGAACCAATAAACAAAACCAAACAAATAAATTAAACCGACCGAAATAACATACCTGTCAATTCCCGATTGACTAACTAACCCGGCATTAAGTTGATCGAGTCATTATATACTTCGCAAATATCGATGGAATGTCTTACATACAACTTTTGCGACCATTGACATCCATCGATATTTGCAGTTTTTGTATAATCTAATTTGCGTCACAATTACTAAACTGCAATTCAGAGGTAATACGTTGCGTACAAGCGCGGTTTATTGAACTATTACTAAATACAACTGACAATGCAATTTGGAAGAATCGCGCTTGTTACACTGCCCTCCTCTTTACAGATGACTCGGTCAACTTAATCTCGAAAATTTGAACCTAATCTACACGTAACTACCTATTCAATTATGATTGTGCTTACGAACATTCATGGGACCCACGTGCTGACGTAATCCTTGATAATCCGCCATATGTCCATGTGGTAGACAACCGGGCGGGGAAAGTAACTGCATCGGTGGAGCCAGGACTTGCTGTGGTGGGGGCGAGACCTGCTGCGGGGATGCGGCCTCCAATGGAGTAGAAGAAGTCTCTGGAACCGTGGTATGGGGCTGTATATTTTTAATTAACAGCAGCTGAGCCAAAGAGTCCCACAAACTTGCCCACAAAAATAGCCTGGGTCGTGGTTGATTACTGGCAGCTTTCCTCAAATTGGAGAAATTTAGAATTACCCCGAAGCAATATTTTAATAAGGTGAATATAACGTAGACCAG
Organism: Stenolophus ochropezus; assembly: GCA_035578165.1. NCBI lineage: Eukaryota > Metazoa > Arthropoda > Insecta > Coleoptera > Carabidae > Stenolophus > Stenolophus ochropezus. Next base: position 29,317 of record JAQOWZ010000458.1, read on the forward strand.
GGAAATTGTTGAAAAAATATTTCCCAACCGTGACATGAATCCCCAGACTTCTTCTGCTGCATTCCATGCTATGTTGGAGAATTCACCCTCTGTAAACACATTGGGTAGATGGAAGCCTTGCGTATCTGCTGTTACTCCCGCCACACGTCGAGACACTATATTTGTGATAGCTCTCCGTTCGCTCGGGAACAGTAACGTTTGCTGGAAAGCTTCCATCTCTTCTCGTGTGTACACCCCATGGGCACTGATCGGTGCTACTCGCATCATGGGTACCTGCTCATCGTTGACATTAGCATTGAGAGTAATAGGCTCCGTTGCGCTGTGCTTTAGATTTGGATCCGCCTCCAGCCACTTCCCATCTAGATAGAACATCGGCGGTAGCCTGCTACCACAGTCGATTTCTGTCCCGTGTTCTTGGATGATACGTGTGATGGGCATCATGAATCGACTGGTATTCTCATATGTAATCGGCAACTCTTGGTAGCAACCTGATGTTCTCCTAAACTCTACAATCTTTGCACGGCATCTTACCACATACAGAACTTCACCCATTACTCTCCCCATGTGCCCTGCAGCTTCTTTCACAATGCTACTCACGATGTCGGGGGTTGTAGCTGCCAAGGCCAATCGGTTTCGTAGCATACTCTCGCGCAGATGACATCGCTTTAAAATGGCGTCATAAACCAAGTCCCTCGTATTCTGCTTAAAAGCAATCTCTAGGAAGAGCAGTTTACTTAGGACTTGTGCCATTAAATCTGTGTTCTGGTCAACTCTCCGTGTCTTCTTGAAGTAGAAATCCAGAGTAGACTCGAAGATGATTATGAGTCTACTTTGTTCCGTCCTCCACACTTGTTGGAAACAGAGGGTTTCTACGTTGACCAGACGTAGTGCGAAAACCGTATCCCTAGCCTCAACCACTATGTACTGGGATTTCGTGTGATTGACTGTGAGTAGCACTGCTGTCCCTTCATAGAGCACATCGATACCCGTCTGAGCACACCGATCCATTGACTCGCCGCTCCACGTAACTTCTCCCGCACCGTCGTCGAAGCAATAGTGATCTGAATATTGGCATATTGTACCAGATCTGAGTCTCAGGCTATTTTCTTCTACGTTAGCGACGGCGAGATAGTCATGAAGTTTGATCGTGATGGCGGCGCTAACCACGACGTCTTCATATACCACCCCATTCACTGTGTACTTGACCCCTTGACATTTTCCGCTTGGCTCCAGGAAACCTGCTGTTGTGGTGGATACCTCGGTGGTGCCGTTGGAACGTAAACCTGACACAACACCAGCCCCCAGTCCTGTTAGGTCCAGACGGTGGAACCGGTGGGCATCGACGCAGTTCTCTGCACGGATATAATGAACGTACCGCGAGAGTCCGCCTGCGACGGCGCTGGTATGCGAGTGCATACCACAATGCTCAACCAACTGCTGTACCGTCACAAGGCAAGAATACACATGCACTTCTGTGTACTTCCTTTCCTGAACCAGCTGGATTCTTTTCAACACTTCTGTAGAAGAGTTCTTGGGGTCAACACAGGGCTGGACGTCCAACAGTGAAATCTTGGAAATCTCTGCCTCTGGATCAGCACAGTCATAGGCGATTAAGTCGGCTCGGGTCCCATGACAGAGCAATAAGCTTAAAACTACTAATAGACAATACAACTCCATCTTTACACAACAAAACAAAAGGGTATTATAAGTCTATATCCTAGAATTCCTAATCCACGGCTCGTCGGGCACGTTCCCACAACTTCTTGTCAGGTAACGTCGACGTTCTGGTGCTGGAGCACTAGGAATCTCTGGTTCTGTCAGGGTAGTTGCGACAGAGTCGGCGGTTGTCTCAAATATTGACTCTTGCTCGCTTGATCCCGAAGATTCGTTGTGTGAATTGCTTGAGTTAACCGAATCTGTAACAATCTGTTTATTAATTTGTTCATTTTCGCCGGATGAAACGTTTTTTTCAGCTTGTGGAAAGATCAAATTACTTCCTGCATTATCGTCGCTATTTACGTTATTTGCACAGTCGGAAGAAAGGTATTGGGTTTCATCGTATTGTTCTAAGTCGGCTTGCGTCAAATGACATCTTTTTAGCCTATTGACATGAACTTTCATTGTGCGTCTACCAAAAATTTCTTTTATCACCGCATTAACATTCTTTAGATCGACGATACGGTACGGCCCTGTAAATTTTTTTGTTAACTTATTACTAGTCCCTACTTTGACAGTGGGGGTAAATAAGTAAACTCTATCCCCTAACTGAAAATCAATGGGTTTAGCCTTTTTGTTAAAATTCTTATGCACACGATCGAGATTGTTGTTTAGAAACTCTTTAGCTCTAATGTGAGCTATTTTAAGTCGTTGCATAAATTCGGCTACGTAATTAGTGTCCGTATCGTACCGTGTTCTAAGCGGTCTACATATCTCGTCAAATGGAAGTTCGATGTCGCGACCAAAAAGCAAAAAGAACGGACTTTCACCTAACATTGAATGTGTTGTGCTACAAAATGCTGAGACTGCATAAGGCAGCCATTCATCCCAGTCTCGATGTTCTGAGTTTATGTAGTGCGACAACATGTCTTTCAGTGTCCGGTGTGTCCGTTCAAGGTTAGCGTTAGTTTGCGGGCGATAAGCTGTCGTATGCAGTTTTTCTATATTTAGAACTTTGCATACTTCTTTAAAAAATTTGGATACAAACGGAGTCCCTAAATCAGTCAATAATTGTCTTGGTGTCCCATGTCTTAAAATTATTTCTTTTACAAATAATTTTGCTATCGTTTCCGTATTCTGTTCTTTCATAGGAAAGGCTTCTAGATATCGAGTGGCAGAGTCTTGTATTGTTAGTACGTATTTGTACCCATTGTAAGTCGTGGGTAAAGGTCCAACTACGTCCATAGCGATTCGTTCAAACGGACGTGAAGCAAGTTCGGACCTCACTAAGGGAGCGGGACGCAAGTGTGGCGAGGATTTACGCTGAGCGCAGGAAATACATTTATCTACATATTCTTTCACATCTTTTCTAAGTTTAGGCCAAAAAAATCTTGAACAAATTTTCCCAAACGTTTTATCGAAACCTACGTGTCCTGATAATGGCGAATCATGACATGCATGCATAATGTGACGTCTTAAGATTTTTGGTATTACTAACTTACTCTCAAATCTCTCGTCCTCTGTTTTTCTGTACAGAATACCGTCGTCATCTAGAAAGTATGAGTCATCATTATGCACGTTTTCTATGATCGACGCAATATCTGGATCGTTTATCTGATCACGCTTTATAGAGTTACGGTCCCAAATAATAGGTTCATAATTTTTCTGAAACAATACTCTAACTGGTTTGATTCGTGATAAAGTATCAGCGTTAGAATGTATTCTTCCAGGTCGATACTTTACCGTAAAATCGTACTCAGATAAGAGTAATGACCAGCGGAGTAACCGATTATTGGGTTCTGACATACTCATTAACCATTTCAAGGGCTGATGATCAACAATGGCCGTAAATTGTTGGCCGTATAAGTAGCAACGATAGTGTTTGATACCCCAAACTAAAGCTAAACATTCTCTTTCCGTAGCGCTATAATTTTGTTCTGGTTTACTCAATTGTCGACTTGCATAAGCTACGGGTAACTCTTGGCCATCATAAGTTTGACATAAAATAGCACTAATTGCGAAAGCAGACGCATCCGTGCAAAGTATAAAGGGTTTTTCGAAATCGGGGTACTTTAGTATAGGATCTTTGATTAATGAGTCGCGCAACGAAATAAACGATTTTTCAGCCTCATTTGACCATTCGAATTTGGAATCTTTCTTCGTTAATTTTGTTAGTGGTAAAGCTATATCGGCGAAATTTGGTATGAATTTGCGATAAAAACCTACAAGGCCAAGAAACGCGCGTATGTCTGTGGCATGACTCGGTCTCGGGTATTCCTTGATTATGTTTATCTTATCGGGATCAGGTTTCACTCCGTTACTACTTACTACGTGACCTAGATATTTTGTCTCACTCAGCATAAACTTACATTTGTTTGGATTTAAAGATAAATTAGCATCACGCAAGCGGTCAAATATTAATTCTAATTTACTTAAATGCTCGTCGACATTATCTGAACTAAAACAAATAATATCGTCCAAGTAGACAAAACATTGGGTCACCGTGAGTCCCGACAAAACAGTATTCATAAGTCGTTGCCAAGTACTGGGGCTATTTAACAAACCGAAAGGCATTCTTTTGTATTCGTAGTGGCCCCATGGAACAGAGAAAGCTGTTTTTTCTCTATCCCGGGGGTCCACTTCGACCTGCCAAAATCCTTTCGTTAAATCCAGCGTAGTAAATTTAGTAGCTTTACCGAGTTGATCAATCGTATCATGTAAATTTGGAATAGGGAAAAAGTCTCTTTTCGTAATTTTATTTAGTTCTCTATAATCAATGCAAAATCTAAATGATGAGTCACCAGTAGGGGATTTCTTTTCAACTAAAACTACGGGTGCTGAATATGGACTGGTAGAGGGACAAATAATATCATTTTCTAACATTTCGGCTATTAAATTTTTCATTACTTGGCGACGACTAAAAGGTACTCGGTATGGAGCCCGTGCCACAGGGTTTTCGTGTTCCGTTATGATTCTATGTTGAACCATGGAGGTCTTTTTCAGTAATTCATTCTTCGGCTTGAAAATATCAGCATGTTTTAATAAAAATGATTTTAATATTTATCCTGATGATTGTTATCTAAATGATCAAACTGAAACTCTTTTAGAAATTCTACAGAATTTACCACGTTTATTGCTACAGCCTTTTTGTCTACATCCTTATCATTTTTGTTTTCTAAAATCAAATCAGCGGCTACCGCATAACAAATGGGGATTTTTGTATTAATGTTAATATTTTCAGAGCCTACATTTAAAATCTGGAGCGGTATATCGTCCTTTTCTGCTTGCGTATAATTTATTAATGTACGTGCAACCAAAACACCCGGTATGTTAACGTCCTTCGGTTCTAGTACATACAACCCATCAGGCGTTCTCGGATCTAGACGCACGGAACAAACAGCCGTGTGGCGCGGTGGAATCTGTATTTCGTTTTTTAGTTTTACTACTGAAAACTGTTTACTCGAAAAACTCTTCGCGCCCGAATCAAAATTTTGATAACACTTACTATTATCATCTGAACTTTTTGCGAGATTTGAATCACAAGTTAACGCCACGAGAGATTCAATTGCTTCTGAATTACTCTTAACGGAATCTAAAGTTACTTTATTAGAATCCAACCTTGAACTATTTTCTAAAACTGCTAACGCGGGCGAAACTTGAATCTCACTAACCGGTGAATGACTTACACTACAAATATCGTTAGAGTTATCATTCCTTCTGATGTCAGATAAACTAATTTTTGTCTTATTAATTACCACTGTATTGTCTTTAAAACCAATCGTAACATCATGCTCTATTAAAAAGTCGATACCTAATAATCCATCCGATTTAAAGCACAAATCGTCTGGACAAACCACGAAACGATGTTTAATTTTTCTGGAACCAATATTTAAGCTAATAATGACCGCACCGTCATTCGGTAAACTATTGCCAGAAACATCTACTAAAACATCTTCCGAATCAAAAATCGACAAATTTAACTTTTCTACAACACAACGTTTAATTAAAGATACAGCAGCACCCGAATCAATAAGAAAGCTATAATCCGAATTACTAATTTGGAAAATAATGTGCTTAGTTATATCTTCACTGACATCAGCAAACCTTGGAACTTCTTTAACGACATCGGTAGGTATTCTGCCAGACGTTGGGTCGTCGTCTAGGCAGATTGGGAGTTTAAAGGACACGTCTGATCTGTTGCCCTATGTCCTGCCTTAACACAAGCATAACAAAATTTCTGTTTTGGACTTGGACAAGTGGCTACTATGTGATCTAAACTACCGCAATTAAAACATCGGCCTCGCATTTGTTCGTAACGCTGACAAGTCGTTAATTGAGTTTTATTTTTCTGAGTGTCAGCGCGTTTATTTGTCACCTGAGCCCTTGTTGTTGTCGGTTTAGCAGATTTTTCAACGGTCATCGCTCTAACATTTAATTTATGGGAGTCAGCCCTGGTTTCTTTATAGAGCCTATTTAAAACTTCCTCGCAATGTTGAGCATACGGTAAAGCTTCTTCTATAGTTTCAAATTGTTTTATCCGACAAATTTCGTTCGCTAGTCTGGTTTCTAACCCGTCCAAAAACTGTTTAATTAGTAACGCCTCTCGTTTTACTTTTGCCCTGAATCTTTGCATTTCATTCTCACCCACCAATGGAAAAACGTTTGCCGCCGCTATTTTTAATCTTAATGCAAATTTTTGTAAGCTTTCATCACGTTTTCGAAAAATTTTGAAAAATTCACGTTCTGCTGAACCTACATCTAATTTTATTCCAAACAAATTTATAAGCCATTCCCGCATTTCTATCGTAGTCTTTGGTCTCTCGTCTGGCGGCAAAGAATAGAAATACGATCTTGCTTCTTCTCGCAATTTTAATTTAATCGCGGTAAAAGTCTGTAACTCAGTTAGTTGGTAACATTCAGCTACCGTTGCTACATTATCCAAAAACGCTTCTAAATCTTGTCCTCCCGAATATGTCTCTATTGACTTCAATGCGGACATGGAATTTGGGTTGCTGAACACGGCATGTTCTGGAGGGGAATGTGAAGGGCCTGGATGAGTTACAGGAGGTTTTTGAAAATTTGTTGCTATCAGATTTGGTAAATGGTAGGAAAACGGGGCATAATGTGATGTGGGTGCAGTTGGAGCATAACTTAATAACTGTGCGGGAGGTATTACATACTGTGGGTTTATAGAAATGGGAACTGTGGATGGTATAGGTGCGTACATTGCAGTTGTCGTGGTAGTAGTCGCGGTTGTCATTGTCGAAAGCGTAGGTGTCGTTGTTGTCACGACGATTGTAATTTCGGGCGTAATGCCTCGTCAATAATCAAGCCTAACTTTTTAATAGTAAAAACCTTTACTATCCTACCGACTGCGCCAATTGTAACAGTGACTGTGACCGTGGAGCACAGATCTGTTCACGTGCTGATTATTGAATAAGGAAAAGATATACTTACCTGATAATCCACGGCGATACACCTTGCCCTAGAGATTCTCACAGTAGAGAGGATGGACAGGATGCACGAATAAATAAACTTTACGACGCAAATTATGGTGACAAAGTAAAATAATATATTTAACAAATAATAATTACACTATAAAGGAACCAATAAACAAAACCAAACAAATAAATTAAACCGACCGAAATAACATACCTGTCAATTCCCGATTGACTAACTAACCCGGCATTAAGTTGATCGAGTCATTATATACTTCGCAAATATCGATGGAATGTCTTACATACAACTTTTGCGATCATTGACATCCATCGATATTTGCAGTTTTTGTATAATCTAATTTGCGTCACAATTACTAAACTGCAATTCAGAGGTAATACGTTGCGTACAAGCGCGGTTTATTGAACTATTACTAAATACAACTGACAATGCAATTTGGAAGAATCGCGCTTGTTACAAAAAATTATAAAATTCGGGCGCGCAAACAAATATTTATATCATTTTTTACAAAAAAAAGTCAGATTTTTCCTATTTTTGATGAATACGTTGTATATTGTAAGCTACATGGGCTGGATTCTAGAATACCTACCACACTTGAAATAGCAATTTTCTTGTTGCAATGTTTTCTTTTAGGTAAAATATGATGAAAAATCATAAAATTCGGGCGCGGAAGCAAATTTTTAAATGATTTTTTACAAAAATAAAGTCAGATTTTTCCTATTCTTGAAATGGATATTTATGTTAAAACATTCATAAACATGCTTTTGGACCTATACTGCGGATAAAATATGATGAAAAATTATAAAATTCGGGCGCGCAAACAAATATTCATATGATTTTTTGCAAAAAAAAAGTCAGATTTTACCTATTTTTGATGAATACGTTGTATATTGTAAGCTACATGGGCTGGATTCTAGAATACCTAACACACTTGAAATAGCAATTTTCTTGTTGCAATGTTTTCTTTTAGCTAAAATATGATAAAAAATCATAAAATTCGGGCTCGGAAGCAAATATTTACATGATTTTTTACAAAAATAAAGTCAGATTTTACATATTTTTTAAATCGATATTTTTGTTAAATCGTTCATAAACATGATTTTGGACCTATACTATGTATAAAATATGATGAATAATTATAAAATTCGAGCGCGGAAGCAAATATTTAAATAATTTTTTACAAAAATAAAGTCAGATTTTACCTATTTTTGATGAATACGTTGTATATTGTAAGCTTCATTGGCTGGATTCTAGAATACCTACCACACTTGAAATAGCAATTTTCTTGTTGCAATGTTTTCTGTTAAATAAAATATGATGAAAAATCATAATATTCGGGCGCGGAAGCAAATATTTATATGATTTTTTCAAAAATAAAGTCAGATTTTTCCTATTCTTGAAATGGATATTTTTGTTAAAACATTCATAAACATGCTTTTGGACCTATACTGCGGATAAAATATGATGAAAAATTATAAAATTCGGGCGCGCAAACAAATATTTATATGATTTATTACAAAAAAAAGTCAGATTTTACCTATTTTTGATGAATACGTTGTATATTGTAAGCTACATGGGCTGGATTCTAGAATACCTAAAACACTTGAAATAGCAATTTTCTTGTTGCAATGTTTTCTTTTAGCTAAAATATGATGAGAAATCATAAAATTCGGGCGCGGAAGCAAATATTTATATGATTTTTTACAAAAATAAAGTCAGATTTTACATATTTTTGAAATGGATATTTTTGTTAAAATGTTCATAAACATGCTTTTGGACCTATACTGCGGATAAAATATGATGAAAAATTATGAAATTCGGGCGCGCAAACAAATATTTATATCATTTTTTACAAAAAAAAGTCAGATTTTTCCTATTTTTGATGAATACGTTGTATATTGTAAGCTACATGGGCTGGATTCTAGAATACCTACCACACTTGAAATAGCAATTTTCTTGTTGCAATGTTTTCTTTTAGCTAAAATATGATGAAAAATCATAAAATTCGGGCGCGGAAGCAAATATTTAAATGATTTTTTACAAAAATAAAGTCAGATTTTTCCTATTCTTGAAATGGATATTTATGTTAAAACATTCATAAACATGCTTTTGGACCTATACTGCGGATAAAATATGATGAAAAATTATAAAATTCGGGCGCGCAAACAAATATTCATATGATTTTTTGCAAAAAAAAAGTCAGATTTTACCTATTTTTGATGAATACGTTGTATATTGTAAGCTTCATTGGCTGGATTCTAGAATACCTACCACACTTGAAATAGCAATTTTCTTGTTGCAATGTTTTCTTTTAAATAAAATATGATGAAAAATCATAAAATTCGGGCTCGGAAGCAAATATTTACATGATTTTTTACAAAAATAAAGTCAGATTTTACATATTTTTTAAATCGATATTTTTGTTAAATCGTTCATAAACATGATTTTGGACCTATACTATGTATTAAATATGATGAATAATTATAAAATTCGAGCGCGGAAGCAAATATTTAAATAATTTTTTACAAAAATAAAGTCAGATTTTACCTCTTTTTGATGAATACGTTGTATATTGTAAGCTTCATTGGCTGGATTCTAGAATACCTACCACACTTGAAATAGCAATTTTCTTGTTGCAATGTTTTCTTTTAAATAAAATATGATGAAAAATCATAATATTCGGGCGCGGAAGCAAATATTTATATGATTTTTTACAAAAATAAAACTCTGAGATAGCGCGT
>JAQOWZ010000459.1:0-38972 GCA_035578165.1 Stenolophus ochropezus
ACGCGCTATCTCAGAGTACGTTGTATATTGAAAGCTTTATTGGCTGGATTCTAGAATACATACCACACTTGAAATAGCAATTTTTCTTGTTTCAATGTTTTCTGTTACCTAAATCATGATAAAAAATCATAAAATTTGGGCGCGGAAGCAAATATTTATATGATTTTTTTACAAAAATAAAGTTAGATTTTACGTATTCCTGAAATGGATATTTTTGTTTAAAACATTCATAAACATGCTTTTGGGCCTATACTATGGATTAAAATATGATAAAAAATTATAAAATTCGGGCGCGGATGCAAATTTTTATATGATTTTTTTACAAAAATAAAGTCAGATTTTACCTAATTTTTGAAATGGATATTTTTGTTAAAACATTCATAAACTTGCTTTTGGACCTATACTATGGATAAAATATAATGAAAAATTTATAAAATTCGGGCGCGGAAGCAAATATTTATATAATTATTTACAAAAGTAAAGTCAGATTTTACCTATTTTTGATGAATATGTTGCATATTGTAAGCTTCATTGGCTGGATTCTAGAATACCCACCACACTTGAACTAGGAATTTTCTTTGTAGCAATAATTTCTTTTAGCTAAAATATGATGAAAAATTATAAAATTCGGGCGCTTAAGCAAATATTTTTATGATTTTTTACAAAAATAAAGTCAGATTTTACCTATTTTTGATTAATACGTTGTATATTGTAAGCTACATGGGCTGGATTTTAGAATACCTACCACAATTGAAATAGCAATTTTCTTGTAGCAATGTTTTCTTTTAGCTAAAATATGATGAAAAATCATAAAATTCGGGCGCGGAAGCAAATATTTATATGATTTTTTACAAAAATTAAGTCAGATTTTACCTATATTTGATGAATACGTTGTATATTGTAAGCTTTATTGGCTGGACTCTAGAATACATACCACACTTGAAATAGCAATTTTCTTGTTTCAGTGTTTTCTTTTACCTAAACCATGATGAAAAATTATAAAATTTGGGCGCGGAAGCAAATATTTATATGATTTTTTACAAAAATAAAGTCAGATTTTACGTATTCTTGAAATGGATATTTTTGTTAAAACATTCTTAAACATGCTTTTGGACCTATACTATGAATAAAATATGATAAAAAATTATAAAATTCGGGCGCAGAAGCAAATATTTATATAATTTTTTACAAAAATTAAGTCTGATTTTATCTATTTTTGATGAATACGTTGTATATTGAAAGCTTTATTGGCTGGATTCTAGAATACATACCACAATTGAAATAGCAATTTTCTCGTTGCAAATATTTATATGATTTTTTACAAAAATAAAGTCAAATTTTACCTATTTTTGAAATGGATATTTTTGTTAAAACATTCATAAACATGCTTTTGGGGCCTATACTATGGATAAAAATATAATGAAAAATTATAAAATTCGGGCGCGGAAGCAAATATTTATATGATTTTTTACAAAAATAAAGTCATATTTTACCTATTTTTGATGAATACGTTGTATATTACCCGCTTCATTGGCTGGATTCTAGAATACCTACCACAATTGAAATAGCTATTTTCGTGTTGCAATGTTTTCTTTTACCTAAATTATGATGAAAAATCATAAAATTCGGGCGCGGAAGCAAATATTTATATGATTTTTTACAAAAATAAAGTCAGATTTTACCTATTCTTAAAATGGATATTTTTGTTAAAACATTTATAAACATGCTTTTTGGACCTATACTATGGATAAAATATGATAAAAAATTATAAAATTCGGGCGCGGAAGCAAATATTTATATGATTTTTTACAAAAATAAAGTCAAATTTTACCTATTTTTTGATGAATACGTTGTATATTGCCCGCTTCATTGGCTGGATTCTAGAATACCTACCATAATTGAAATAGCAATTTTCTTGTTTCAATGTTTTCTTTTACCTAAATTATGATGAAAAATCATAAAATTCGGGGGCGGAAGCAATTATTTATATGATTTTTTACAAAAATAAAGTCAGATTTTTACCAATTTTTGAAATGGATATTTTTGTTAAAACATTCATAAACATGCTTTTGGGACCTATACTATGGATAAAATATGATGAAAAATTATAAAATACGCGCTATCTCAGAGTGCGGAAGCAAATATTTATATGATTTTTTACAAAAATAAAGTCAGATTTTACCTATTTTTGATGAATACGTTGTATATTGTAAGCTACATGGGCTGTATTCTAGAATACCTACCACAATTAAAATAGCAATTTTCTTGTAGCAATGATTTCTTAGCTAAAATATAATGAAAAATCATAAAATTCGGGCGGGGAAGCAAATATTTATATGATTTTTTACAAAAATAAAGTCAGATTTTACCAATTTTTGAAATGGATATTTTTGTTAAAACATTCATAAACATGCTTTTGGACCTATACTATGGATAAAATATGATAAAAAATTATAAAATTCGGGGGCGGAAGCAAATTTTTATATGATTTTTTACAAAAATAAAGTCAGATTTTACCTATTTTTAATGAATACGTTGTATATTGTACGCTACATGGGCTGGATTCTAGAATACCTACCACACTTGAAATAGCAATATTCTTGTTGCAATGTGTTCTGTTAGCAAAAGTATGATAAAAAATTATAAAATTCGGTCGCGGAAGCAAATATATATATGATTTTTTACAAAAATAAAGTTAGATTTTACCTATTTTTGATGAATACGTTGTATATTGTAAGCTACATGGGCTGGATTCTAGAATACCTACCACAATTGAAATAGCAATTTTCTTGTAGCAATGTTTTCTTTTAGCTAAAATATGATGAAAATTCATAAAATTCGGGCGCGGAAGCAAATATTTATATGATTTTTTACAAAAATAAAGTCAGATTTTACCTATTTTTGAAATGGATATTTTTGTTAAAACATTCATAAACATGCTTTTGGACCAATTCTATGGATAAAATATGATGAAAAATTATAAAATTCGGGCGCGGAAGCAAATATTTATATGATTTTTTACAAAAATAAAGTCAGATTTTACCTATTTTTGATGAATACGTTGTATATTGTAAGCTTCGTTGGCTGGATTCTAGAATACCACCAAACTTGAAATAGCAATTTTCTTGTTGCAATGTTTTGTTTTAGCTAAAATATGATGAAAAATTATAAAATTTAGGCGCGGAAGCAAATATTTATATGATTTTTTACAAAAATAAAGTCAGATTTTACCTATTTTTAAAATGGATATTTTTGTTAAAACATTCAAAAACATGCTTTTGGACCTACACTATGGATAAATTATGATGAAAAATTATAAAATTCGGGCGTGGAAGCAAATATTTATATGATTTTTTACAAAAATAAAGTCAGATTTTACCTATTTTTGATGAATACGTTGCATATTGTAAGCTTCATTGGCTGGATTCTAGAATACCACCACACTTGAAATAGCACGTTTCTTGTAGCAATGTTTTCTTTAGCTAAAATATGATGAAAAATTATAAAATTCGGGCGCGGAAGCAAATATTTATATGATTTTTTACAAAATTAAAATCAGATTTTACCTATTTTTGAAATGGATCTTTTTGTTAAAACATTCATAAACATGCTTTTGGAACTATACTATGGATAAAATATGATGAAAAATTATAAAATTCGGGCGCAGAAGCAAATATTTATATAATTTTTTACAAAAATTATGTTAGATTTTACCTATTTTTGATGAATACGTTGTATATTGAAAGCTTTATTGGCTGGATTCTAGAATACATACCACACTTGAAATAGCAATTTTCTTGTTTCAATGTTTTCTGTTACCTAAATCATGATAAAAAATCATAAAATTTGGGCGCGGAAGCAAATATTTATATGATTTTTTACAAAAATAAAGTTAGATTTTACGTATTCCTGAAATGGATATTTTTGTTAAAACATTCATAAACATGCTTTTGGGCCTATACTATGGATAAAATATGATAAAAAATTATAAAATTCGGGCGCGGATGCAAATTTTTATATGATTTTTTACAAAAATAAAGTCAGATTTTACCTAATTTTTGAAATGGATATTTTTGTTAAAACATTCATAAACTTGCTTTTGGACCTATACTATGGATAAAATATAATGAAAATTTATAAAATTCGGGCGCGGAAGCAAATATTTATATAATTATTTACAAAAGTAAAGTCAGATTTTACCTATTTTTGATGAATATGTTGCATATTGTAAGCTTCATTGGCTGGATTCTAGAATACCACCACACTTGAACTAGGAATTTTCTTGTAGCAATAATTTCTTTTAGCTAAAATATGATGAAAAATTATAAAATTCGGGCGCTTAAGCAAATATTTTTATGATTTTTTACAAAAATAAAGTCAGATTTTACCTATTTTTGATTAATACGTTGTATATTGTAAGCTACATGGGCTGGATTTTAGAATACCTACCACAATTGAAATAGCAATTTTCTTGTAGCAATGTTTTCTTTTAGCTAAAATATGATGAAAAATCATAAAATTCGGGCGCGGAAGCAAATATTTATATGATTTTTTACAAAAATTAAGTCAGATTTTACCTATATTTGATGAATACGTTGTATATTGTAAGCTTTATTGGCTGGACTCTAGAATACATACCACACTTGAAATAGCAATTTTCTTGTTTCAGTGTTTTCTTTTACCTAAACCATGATGAAAAATTATAAAATTTGGCGCGGAAGCAAATATTTATATGATTTTTTACAAAAATAAAGTCAGATTTTACGTATTCTTGAAATGGATATTTTTGTTAAAACATTCTTAAACATGCTTTTGGACCTATACTATGAATAAAATATGATAAAAAATTATAAAATTCGGGCGCAGAAGCAAATATTTATATAATTTTTTACAAAAATTAAGTCTGATTTTATCTATTTTTGATGAATACGTTGTATATTGAAAGCTTTATTGGCTGGATTCTAGAATACATACCACAATTGAAATAGCAATTTTCTCGTTGCAAATATTTATATGATTTTTTACAAAAATAAAGTCAAATTTTACCTATTTTTGAAATGGATATTTTTGTTAAAACATTCATAAACATGCTTTTGGGCCTATACTATGGATAAAATATAATGAAAAATTATAAAATTCGGGCGCGGAAGCAAATATTTATATGATTTTTTACAAAAATAAAGTCATATTTTACCTATTTTTGATGAATACGTTGTATATTACCCGCTTCATTGGCTGGATTCTAGAATACCTACCACAATTGAAATAGCTATTTTCGTGTTGCAATGTTTTCTTTTACCTAAATTATGATGAAAAATCATAAAATTCGGGCGCGGAAGCAAATATTTATATGATTTTTACAAAAATAAAGTCAGATTTTACCTATTCTTAAAATGGATATTTTTGTTAAAACATTTATAAACATGCTTTTGGACCTATACTATGGATAAAATATGATAAAAAATTATAAAATTCGGGCGCGGAAGCAAATATTTATATGATTTTTTACAAAAATAAAGTCAAATTTTACCTATTTTTGATGAATACGTTGTATATTGCCCGCTTCATTGGCTGGATTCTAGAATACCTACCATAATTGAAATAGCAATTTTCTTGTTTCAATGTTTTCTTTTACCTAAATTATGATGAAAAATCATAAAATTCGGGGGCGGAAGCAATTATTTATATGATTTTTTACAAAAATAAAGTCAGATTTTACCAATTTTTGAAATGGATATTTTTGTTAAAACATTCATAAACATGCTTTTGGACCTATACTATGGATAAAATATGATGAAAAATTATAAAATTCGGGCGCGGAAGCAAATATTTATATGATTTTTTACAAAAATAAAGTCAGATTTTACCTATTTTTGATGAATACGTTGTATATTGTAAGCACGCGCTATCTCAGAGTAGAATACCTACCACAATTAAAATAGCAATTTTCTTGTAGCAATGATTTCTTTAGCTAAAATATAATGAAAAATCATAAAATTCGGGCGGGGAAGCAAATATTTATATGATTTTTTACAAAAATAAAGTCAGATTTTACCAATTTTTGAAATGGATATTTTTGTTAAAACATTCATAAACATGCTTTTGGACCTATACTATGGATAAAATATGATAAAAAATTATAAAATTCGGGGGCGGAAGCAAATTTTTATATGATTTTTTACAAAAATAAAGTCAGATTTTACCTATTTTTAATGAATACGTTGTATATTGTACGCTACATGGGCTGGATTCTAGAATACCTACCACACTTGAAATAGCAATATTCTTGTTGCAATGTGTTCTGTTAGCAAAAGTATGATAAAAAATTATAAAATTCGGTCGCGGAAGCAAATATATATATGATTTTTTACAAAAATAAAGTTAGATTTTACCTATTTTTGATGAATACGTTGTATATTGTAAGCTACATGGGCTGGATTCTAGAATACCTACCACAATTGAAATAGCAATTTTCTTGTAGCAATGTTTTCTTTTAGCTAAAATATGATGAAAATTCATAAAATTCGGGCGCGGAAGCAAATATTTATATGATTTTTTACAAAAATAAAGTCAGATTTTACCTATTTTTGAAATGGATATTTTTGTTAAAACATTCATAAACATGCTTTTGGACCAATTCTATGGATAAAATATGATGAAAAATTATAAAATTCGGGCGCGGAAGCAAATATTTATATGATTTTTTACAAAAATAAAGTCAGATTTTACCTATTTTTGATGAATACGTTGTATATTGTAAGCTTCGTTGGCTGGATTCTAGAATACCACCAAACTTGAAATAGCAATTTTCTTGTTGCAATGTTTTGTTTTAGCTAAAATATGATGAAAAATTATAAAATTTAGGCGCGGAAGCAAATATTTATATGATTTTTTACAAAAATAAAGTCAGATTTTACCTATTTTTAAAATGGATATTTTTGTTAAAACATTCAAAAACATGCTTTTGGACCTACACTATGGATAAATTATGATGAAAAATTATAAAATTCGGGCGTGGAAGCAAATATTTATATGATTTTTTACAAAAATAAAGTCAGATTTTACCTATTTTTGATGAATACGTTGCATATTGTAAGCTTCATTGGCTGGATTCTAGAATACCACCACACTTGAAATAGCAATTTTCTTGTTGCAATGTTTTCTTTTAGCTAAAATATGATAAAAAATTATAAAATTCGTTCGCGGAAGCAAATATTTATAAGATTTTTTACAAAAATTAAGTCAGATTTTACCTATTTTTGATGAATACGTTGTATATTGTAAGCTTCATTGGCTGGATTCTAGAATACCTACCACACTTGAAATAGCAAATTTTCTGTTGCAATGTTTTCTTTGACCTGAATTATGATGAAAAATCATAAAATTCGGGCACGGAATCAAATATTTATATGATTTTTTACAAAAATAAAGTCAGATTTTACCTATTCTTGAAATGGATATTTTAGTTAAAACATTCATAAACATGCTTTTGGACCTATACTATGGATAAAATATGATGAAAAATTATAAAATTCGGGCGCGGAAGCAAATAATTTATATGATTTTTTACAAAAATTAAGTCAGATTTTACCTATTTTTGATGAATACGTTGTATATTGTAAGCTACAACGGCTGGATTCTAGAATACCTACCACAATTGAAATAGCAGTTTTCTTGTAGCAATGTTTTCTTTTAGCTAAAATATGATGAAAAAACATAAAATTCGGGCGCGGAAGCAAGTATTTATATGATTTTTTACAAAAATAAAGTCTGATTTTATCTATTTTTTAAATGGATATTTTTTGTTAAAACATTCATAAACATGCTATTGGACCTATACTATAGATAAAATATGATGAAAAATTATAAAATTCGGGCGCGAAAGCAATATTTATATGATTTTTTACAAAAATAAAGTCAGATTTTACCTATTTTTGATGAATACGTTGTATATTGTAAGCTACATGGGCTGGATTCTAGAATACCTACCACAATTGAAATAGCAATTTTCTTGTTGCAATGTTTTCTTTTAGCTAAAATATGACGAAAAATTATAAAATTCGGTCGCGGAAGCAAATATTTATAAGATTTTTTACAAAAATAAAGTCAGATTTTACCTATTTTTGATGAATACGTTGTATATTGTAAGCTTCATTGGCTGGATTCTAGAATACCTACCACATTTGAAATAGCAATTTTCTGTTGCAATGTTTTCTTTGACCTAAATTATGATGAAAAATCATAAAATTCGGGCGCGGAAACAAATATTTATATGATTTTTTACAAAAATAAAGTCAGATTTTACCTATTCTTGAAATGGATATTTTTGTTAAAACATTCATAAACATGCTTTTGGACCTATACTATGGATAAAATATGATGAAAAATTATAAAATTCGGGCGCGGAAGCAAACATTTATATGATTTTTTACAAAAATTAAGTCAGCATTTACCTATTTTTGATGAATACGTTGTATATTGTAAGCTACAAGGGCTGGATTCTAGAATACCTACCACAATTGAAATAGCAATTTTCTTGTAGCAATGTTTTCTTTTAGCTAAAATATAATGAAAAATCATAAAATTCGGGCGCGGAAGCAAATATTTATATGATTTTTTACAAAAATAAAGTCTGATTTTACCTATTTTTGATGAATACGTTGTATATTGTAAGCTTCGTTGGCTGGATTCTAGAATACCACCAAACTTGAAATAGCAATTTTCTTGTTGCAATGTTTTGTTTTAGCTAAAATATGATGAAAAATTATAAAATTTAGGCGCGGAAGCAAATATTTATATGATTTTTTACAAAAATAAAGTCAGATTTTACCTATTTTTAAAATGGATATTTTTGTTAAAACATTCAAAAACATGCTTTTGGACCTACACTATGGATAAATTATGATGAAAAATTATAAAATTCGGGCGTGGAAGCAAATATTTATATGATTTTTTACAAAAATAAAGTCAGATTTTACCTATTTTTGATGAATACGTTGCATATTGTAAGCTTCATTGGCTGGATTCTAGAATACCACCACACTTGAAATAGCAATTTTCTTGTTGCAATGTTTTCTTTTAGCTAAAATATGATAAAAAAATTATAAAATTCGTTCGCGGAAGCAAATATTTATAAGATTTTTTACAAAAATTAAGTCAGATTTTACCTATTTTTGATGAATACGTTGTATATTGTAAGCTTCATTGGCTGGATTCTAGAATACCTACCACACTTGAAATAGCAAATTTTCTGTTGCAATGTTTTCTTTGACCTGAATTATGATGAAAAATCATAAAATTCGGGCACGGAATCAAATATTTATATGATTTTTTACAAAAATAAAGTCAGATTTTACCTATTCTTGAAATGGATATTTTAGTTAAAACATTCATAAACATGCTTTTGGACCTATACTATGGATAAAATATGATGAAAAATTATAAAATTCGGGCGCGGAAGCAAATATTTATATGATTTTTTACAAAAATTAAGTCAGATTTTACCTATTTTTGATGAATACGTTGTATATTGTAAGCTACAACGGCTGGATTCTAGAATACCTACCACAATTGAAATAGCAGTTTTCTTGTAGCAATGTTTTCTTTTAGCTAAAATATGATGAAAAAACATAAAATTCGGGCGCGGAAGCAAGTATTTATATGATTTTTTACAAAAATAAAGTCTGATTTTACCTATTTTTTAAATGGATATTTTTTGTTAAAACATTCATAAACATGCTATTGGACCTATACTATAGATAAAATATGATGAAAAATTATAAAATTCGGGCGCGAAAGCAATATTTATATGATTTTTTACAAAAATAAAGTCAGATTTTACCTATTTTTGATGAATACGTTGTATATTGTAAGCTACATGGGCTGGATTCTAGAATACCTACCACAATTGAAATAGCAATTTTCTTGTTGCAATGTTTTCTTTTAGCTAAAATATGACGAAAAATTATAAAATTCGGTCGCGGAAGCAAATATTTATAAGATTTTTTACAAAAATAAAGTCAGATTTTACCTATTTTTGATGAATACGTTGTATATTGTAAGCTTCATTGGCTGGATTCTAGAATACCTACCACATTTGAAATAGCAATTTTCTGTTGCAATGTTTTCTTTGACCTAAATTATGATGAAAAATCATAAAATTCGGGCGCGGAAACAAATATTTATATGATTTTTTACAAAAATAAAGTCAGATTTTACCTATTCTTGAAATGGATATTTTTGTTTAAAACATTCATAAACATGCTTTTGGACCTATACTATGGATAAAATATGATGAAAAATTATAAAATTCGGGCGCGGAAGCAAATATTTATATGATTTTTTACAAAAATTAAGTCAGCATTTACCTATTTTTGATGAATACGTTGTATATTGTAAGCTACAAGGGCTGGATTCTAGAATACCTACCACAATTGAAATAGCAATTTTCTTGTAGCAATGTTTTCTTTTAGCTAAAATATAATGAAAAATCATAAAATTCGGGCGCGGAAGCAAATATTTATATGATTTTTTACAAAAATAAAGTCTGATTTTACCTATTTTTGAAATAGATATTTTTTGTTAAAACATTCATAAACATGCTATTGGACCTATACTATGGATAAAATATAATGAAAAATTATGAGATTCGGGCGCGGAAGCAAATATTTATGTAATTTTTTACAAAAAATAAGTCAGATTTTATTTATTTTTGATGATTACGTTGTATATTGTAAGCTTCATTGGCTTGATTCTAGAATACCTACCACACTTGAAATAGCAATTTTCTTGTTGCAATGTTTTGTTTTAGCTAAAATATGATGAAAAATCATAAAATTCGGGCGCGGAAGCAATTATTTATATGATTTTTTACAAAAATAAAGTCAGATTTTAAATATTCTTGAAATGGATATGTTTGTTAAAACATCCATAAACATGCTTTTGGACCTATACTATGGATAAAATATGATGAAAAATTATAAAATTCGGGCGCGGAAGCAAATATTTAAATGATTTTTTACAAAAATTAAGTCAGATTTTACCTAGTACGCGCTATCTCAGAGTATATTGTAAGCTACATGGGCTGGATTCTAGAAAACCTACCACAAATGAATTAGTAATTTTCTTGTTGCAATGTTTTCTTTTAGCTAAAATATGATGAAAATTCATAAAATTCGGGCGTGGAAGCAAATATTTATATGATTTTTTACAAAAATAAAGTCAGATTTTACCTATTTTTGAAATGGATCTTTTTGTTAAACCATTCATAAACATGCTTTTGGACCTATACTATGGATAAAATATGATGAAAAATTATAAAAGTCGGTCGCGGAAGCAAATATATATATGATTTTTTACAAAAATAAAGTTAGATTTTACCTATTTTTGATGAATACGTTGTATATTGTAAGCTACATGGGCTGGATTCTAGAATACCTACCACAATTGAAATAGCAATTTTCTTGTAGCAATGTTTTCTTTTAGCTAAAATATGATGAAAATTCATAAAATTCGGGAGCGGAAGCAAATATTTATATGATTTTTTACAAAAATAAAGTCAGATTTTACCTATTTTTGAAATGGATATTTTTGTTAAAACATTCATAAACATGCTTTTGGACCAATTCTATGGATAAAATATGATGAAAAATTATAAAATTCGGGCGCGGAAGCAAATATTTATATGATTTTTTACAATAAAATAAATTCAGATTTTACCTATTTTTAATGAATACTTTGTATATTTTAAGCTACATGGGCTGGATTCTAGAATGCCTACCACAATTGAAATAGCAATTTTTCTTGTAGCAATGTTTTCTTTAGCTAAAATATAATGAAAAATCATAAAATTCGGGCGCGGAAGCAAATATTTATATGATTTTTTACAAAAATAAAGTCAGATTTTACCAATTTTTGAAATGGATATTTTTGTTATAACATTCATAAACATGCTTTTGGACCTATACTATGGATAAAATATGATAAAAAATTATAAAATTCGGGCGCGGAAGCAAATTTTTATATGATTTTTTACAAAAATAAAGTCAGATTTTACCTATTTTTAATGAATACGTTGTATATTGTACGCTACATGGGCTGGATTCTAGAATACCTACCACACTTGAAGCAGCAATTATCTTGTTGCAATGTGTTCTTTTAGCTAAAATATGATGAAAAATTATAAAATTCGGTCGCGGAAGCAAATATTTAAATGATTTTTTACAAAAATTAAAGTCAGATTTTACCTATTTTTGATGAATACGTTGCATATTGTAAGCTTCATTGGCTGGTATCTAGAATACCACCACACTTGAAATAGCAATTTTCTTGTTGCAATGTTTTCTTTTAGCTAAAATATGATAAAAAATTATAAAATTCGGGCGCGGAAGCAAATATTTATATGATTTTTTACAAAAATTAAGTCAGATTTTACCTATTTTTGATGTATACGTTGTATATTGTGAGCTTCATTGGCTGGATTCTGGAATACCGAGCACACTTGAAATAGCAATTTTCTTGTTGCAATGTTTTCTTTTACCTAAATTATGATGAAAACTCATAAAATTCGGGCGGGAAAGCAATTATTTATATGATCTTTTACAAAAATAAAGTCAGATTTAAACTATTCTTGGAATGAATATTTTTGTTTAAAACATCCATAAACATGCTTTTTTACCTATACTATGGATAAAATATGATGAAAAATTATAAAATTCGGGCGCGGAAGCAAATATTTATATGATTTTTTACAAAAATAAGTCAGATTTTACCTATTTTTGATGAATACGTTGTATGTTGTAAGCTACATGGGCTGGATTCTAGAATACCTACCACAATTGAAATAGCAATTTTCTTGTAGCAATGTTTTCTTTTAGCTAAAATATAATGAAAATTCATAAAATTCGGGCGCGGAAGCAAATATTTATATGATTTTTTACAAAAATAAAGTCAGATTTTACATATTTTTGAAATGGATATTTTTGTTAAAACATTCATAAACATGCATTTGGACCAATTCTATGGATAAAATATGATGAAAAATTATAAAATTCGGGTGCGGAAGCAAATATTTATATGATTTTTTACAAAAATAAATTCATATTTTACCTATTTTTAATGAATACGTTGTATATTGTAAGCTACATGGGCAGGATTCTAAAATACCTACCACACTTGAAATAGCAATTTTCTTGTTGCAATGTTTTCTTTTAGCTAAAATATGATGAAAAATTATAAAATTCGGTCGCGGAAGCAAATATTTATATGATTTTTTACAAAAATAAAGTCAGATTTTACCTATTTTTAATTAATACGTTGTATATTGTAAGCTACATGGGCTGGATTCTAGAATACCTACCACACTTGAAATAGCAATTTTCTTGCTGCAATGTTTTCTTTTAGCTAAAATATGATAAAAAATTATAAAATTCGGTCGCGGAAGCAAATATTTATATGATTTTTTACAAAAATAAAGTCAGATTTTACCTATTTTTGAAATGTATATTTTTGTTAAAACATTAATAACCATGCTTTTGGACCTAAACTAGGGATAAAATATAATGAAAAATTATAAAATTCGGACGCGGATGAAAATGTTTATATAATTTTTTACAAAAATTAAGTCAGAATTTTACCTATTTTTGATGAATACGTTGTATATTGTAAGCTTCATTGGCTGGATTCTAGAATACCTACTGCACTTGAAATAGCAATTTTCTTGTTGCAATGTTTTCTTTTACCTAAATTATGATAAAAAATCATAAAATTCGGGCGCGGAAACAAATATTTATATGATTTTTTACAAAAATAAAGTCAGATTTTTACCTATTCTTGAAATGGATATTTTTGTTATAACATTGATAAACATGCTTTAGGACCTAAACTATGGATAAAATATAAAGAAAAATTTTAAAATTCGGGCGCGGAAGCAAATATTTTTATGATTTTTTACAAAAATAAAGTCAGATTTTACACATTTTTAATGAATACGTTGTATATTGTAAGCTACATGGGCTGGATTCTACAATACCTACCACACTTTAAATAGCAATGTTCTTGTTGCAATGTTTTCTTTTAGCTAAAATGTGATAAAAAATTATAAAATTCGTTCGCGGAAGCAAATATTTATAAGATTTTTTACAAAAATAAAGTCAGATTTTACCTATTTTTGATGAATACGTTGTATATTGTAAGCTTCATTGGCTGGATTCTAGAATACCTACCATACTTGAAATAGCAAATTTTCTGTTGCAATGTTTTCTTTGACCTGAATTATGATGAAAAATCATAAAATTCGGGCACGGAATCAAATATTTATATGATTTTTTACAAAAATAACGTCAGATTTTACCTATTTTTGATGAATACGTTGTATATTGTAAGCTACATGGGCTGGATTCTAGAATACCTACCACAATTGAAATAGCAATTTTCTTGTTGCAATGTTTTCTTTTAGCTAAAATATGATGAAAAATTATAAAATTCGGTCGCGGAAGCAAATATTTATAAGATTTTTTACAAAAATAAAGTCAGATTTTACCTATTTTTGATGAATACGTTGTATATTGTAAGCTTCATTGGCTGGATTCTAGAATACCTACCACATTTGAAATAGCAATTTTCTGTTGCAATGTTTTCTTTAACCTAAATTATGATGAAAAATCATAACATTCGGGCGCGGAAACAAATATTTATATGATTTTTTACAAAAATAAAATCAGATTTTATTTATTTTTGAAATGGATATTTTTGTTAAAACATTCATAAACATACTTTTGGACCTATACTATGGATAAAATATGATGAAAAATTATAAAATTCGGGCGCGGAAGCAAATATTTATATGATTTTTTACAAAAATTAAGTCAGCATTTTACCTATTTTTGATGAATACGTTGTATATTGTAAGCTACAAGGGCTGGATTCTAGAATACCTACCACAATTGAAATAGCAATTTTCTTGTAGCAATGTTTTCTTTTAGCTACAATATAATGAAAAATCATAAAATTCGGGCGCGGAAGCAAATATTTATATGATTTTTTACAAAAATAAAGTCTGATTTACCTATTTTTGAAATGGATATTTTTTGTTAAAACATTCATAAACATGCTATTGGACCTATACTATGGATAAAATATGATGAAAAATAAAAAATTCGGGCGCGAAAGCAGTATTTTTATGATTTTTTACAAAAATTAAGTCAGATTTTACCTATTTTTGATGAATACGTTGTATATTGTAAGCTACATGGGCTGGATTCTAGAATACCTACAACAATTGAAATAGCAATTTTCTTGTTGCAATGTTTTGTTTTAGCTAAAATATGATGAAAAATCATAAAATTCGGGCGCGGAAGCAATTATTTATATGATTTTTTACAAAAATAAAGTCAGATTTTAAATATTCTTGAAATGAATATTTTTGTTAAAACATCCATAAACATGCTTTTGGACCTATACTATGGATAAAATATGATGAAAAAATTATAAAATTCGGGCGCGGAAGCAAATATTTAAATGATTTTTTACAAAAATTAAGTCAAATTTTACCTAGTTTTGATGAATACGTTGTATATTGTAAGCTACATGGGCTGGATTCTAGAAAACCTACCACAAATGAATTAGTAATTTTCTTGTTGCAATGTTTTCTTTTAGCTAAAATATGATGAAAATTCATAAAATTCGGGCGTGGAAGCAAATATTTATATGATTTTTTACAAAATAAAGTCAGATTTTACCTATTTTTGAAATGGATATTTTTGTTAAAACATTCATAAACATGCTTTTGGACCAATTCTATGGATAAAATATGATAAAAAATTATAAAATTCGGGCGCGGAAGCAAATATTTATATGATTTTTTACAAAAATAAATTCAGATTTTACCTATTTTTAATGAATACTTTGTATATTTTAAGCTAAATGGGCTGGATTCTAGAATGCCTACCACAATTGAAATAGCAATTTTCTTGTAGCAATGTTTTCTTTAGCTAAAATATAATGAAAAATCATAAAATTCGGGCGCGGAAGCAAATATTTATATGATTTTTTACAAAAATAAAGTCAGATTTTATCAATTTTTGAAATGGATATTTTTGTTAAAACATTCATAAACATGCTTTTGGACCTATACTATGGATAAAATATGATAAAAAATTATAAAATTCGGACGCGGAAGCAAATTTTTATATAATTTTTTACAAAAATAAAGTCAGATTTTACCTATTTTTAATGAATACGTTGTATATTGTACGCTACATGGGCTGGATTCTAGAATACCTACCACACTTGAAACAGCAATTATCTTGTTGCAATGTGTTCTTTTAGCTAAAATATGATGAAAAATTATAAAATTCGGTCGCGGAAGCAAATATTTAAATGATTTTTTACAAAAATTAAAGTAAGATTTTACCTATTTTTGATGAATACGTTGCATATTGTAAGCTTCATTGGCTGGAATCTAGAATACAACCACACTTGAAATAGCAATTTTCTTGTTGCAATGTTTTCTTTTAGCTAAAATATGATAAAAAATTATAAAATTCGGGCGCGGAAGCAAATATTTATATGATTTTTTACAAAAATAATGTCAGAATATTACTTATTTTTGAAATGGATATTTTTGTTAAAACATTCAAAATTATGCTTTTGGACCTATACTATGGATAAAATATAATGAAAAATTATAAAATTCGGGCGCGGAAGCATATATTTATATAATTTTTTACAAAAATTAAGTCAGATTTTACCTATTTTTGATGTATACCTTGTATATTGTAAGCTTCATTGGCTGGATTCTAGTATACCGACCACACTTGAAATAGCAATTTTCTTGTTGCAATGTTTTCTTTTACCTAAATTATGATGAAAACTCATAGAATTCGGGCGGGAAAGCAATTATTTATATGATTTTTTACAAAAATAAAGTCAGATTTTAACTATTCTTGGAATGAATATTT
The DNA here is from genome assembly GCA_035578165.1 of Stenolophus ochropezus. Taxonomy (NCBI): domain Eukaryota; kingdom Metazoa; phylum Arthropoda; class Insecta; order Coleoptera; family Carabidae; genus Stenolophus; species Stenolophus ochropezus. Next base: position 16,959 of record JAQOWZ010000459.1, read on the forward strand.
TTGTTAAAACATCCATAAACATGCTTTTTTACCTATACTATGGATAAAATATGATGAAAAATTATAAAATTCGGGCGCGGAAGCAAATATTTATATGATTTTTTACAAAAATAAGTCAGATTTTACCTATTTTTTATGAATACGTTGTATATTGTAAGCTACATGGGCTGGTTTATAGAATACCTACCACACTTGAAATAGCAATTTTCTTGTTGCAATGTTTTCTTTTAGCTAAAATATGATGAAAAATTATAAAATTCGGGCTGGGAAGCACATATTTTTATGATTTTTTACAAAAATAAAGTCAGATTTTACCTATTATTGAAATGGATATTTTTGTTAAAACATTCATAAACATGCATTTGGACCAATTCTATGGATAAAATATGATAAAAAATTATAAAATTCGGGCGCGGAAGCAAATATTTATATGATTTTTTACAAAAATAAATTCATATTTTACCTATTTTTAATGAATACGTTGTATATTGTAAGCTACATGGGCAGGATTCTAAAATACCTACCACACTTGAAATAGCAATTTTCTTGTTGCAATGTTTTCTTTTAGCTAAAATATGATGAAAAATTATAAAATTCGGTCGCGGAAGCAAATATTTATATGATTTTTTACAAAAATAAAGTCAGATTTTACCTATTTTTAATTAATACGTTGTATATTGTAAGCTACATGGGCTGGATTCTAGAATACCTACCACACTTGAAATAGCAATTTTCTTGCTGCAATGTTTTCTTTTAGCTAAAATATGATAAAAAATTATAAAATTCGGTCGCGGAAGCAAATATTTATATGATTTTTTACAAAAATAAAGTCAGATTTTACCTATTTTTGAAATGTATATTTTTGTTAAAACATTAATAACCATGCTTTTGGACCTATACTATGGATAAAATATAATGAAAAATTATAAAATTCGGACGCGGATGAAAATGTTTATATAATTTTTTACAAAAATTAAGTCAGAATTTTACCTATTTTTGATGAATACGTTGTATATTGTAAGCTTCATTGGCTGGATTCTAGAATACCTACTGCACTTGAAATAGCAATTTTCTTGTTGCAATGTTTTCTTTTACCTAAATTATGATAAAAAATCATAAAATTCGGGCGCGGAAACAAATATTTATATGATTTTTTACAAAAATAAAGTCAGATTTTTACCTATTCTTGAAATGGATATTTTTGTTATAACATTGATAAACATGCTTTAGGACCTAAACTATGGATAAAATATAAAGAAAAATTTTAAAATTCGGGCGCGGAAGCAAATATTTTTATGATTTTTTACAAAAATAAAGTCAGATTTTACACATTTTTAATGAATACGTTGTATATTGTAAGCTACATGGGCTGGATTCTACAATACCTACCACACTTTAAATAGCAATTTTCTTGTTGCAATGTTTTCTTTTAGCTAAAATATGATGAAAAATTATAAAACTCGGTCGCGGAAGCAAATATTTATATGAATTTTTACAAAAATAAAGTCAGATTTTACATGTTTTTGATGAATACTTTGTATATTGTAAGCTTCATTGGCTGGATTCTAGAATACCTACCACACTTGTAATAGCAATTTTCTTGTTGCAATGTTTTTCTTTTACCTAAATTATGATAAAAAATCATAAAATTCGGGCGCGGAAACAAATATTTATATGATTTTTTACAAAAATAAAGTCAGATTTTTACCTATTCTTGAAATGGATATTTTTGTTATAACATTGATAAACATGCTTTAGGACCTAAACTATGGATAAAATATAAAGAAAAATTTTAAAATTCGGGCGCGGAAGCAAATATTTTTATGATTTTTTACAAAAATAAAGTCAGATTTTACACATTTTTAATGAATACGTTGTATATTGTAAGCTACATGGGCTGGATTCTACAATACCTACCACACTTTAAATAGCAATTTTCTTGTTGCAATGTTTTCTTTTAGCTAAAATATGATGAAAAATTATAAAACTCGGTCGCGGAAGCAAATATTTATATGAATTTTTACAAAAATAAAGTCAGATTTTACATGTTTTTGATGAATACTTTGTATATTGTAAGCTTCATTGGCTGGATTCTAGAATACCTACCACACTTGTAATAGCAATTGTCTTGTTGCAATGTTTTCTTTTACCTAATTTATGAAGAAAAATTATAAAATTCGGGCACGGAAGCAAATATTTATATGATTTTACAAAAATAAAGTCAGATTTTACATATTTTTGAAATGGATATTTTTGTTAAAGCATTCATAAACATGCTTTTGAACCTATACTATGGATAAAATATAATGAAAAATTATGAGATTCGGGCGTGGAAGCAAATATTTATATATTTTTTTACAAAAATTAAGTCAGATTTTACCTATTTTTGATGAATACGTTGTATATTGTAAGCTTCATTGGCTGGATTCTAGAATACCTACCACACTTGAAATAGCAATTTTCTTGTTGCAATGTTTTCTTTTACCTAAATTATGATAAAAAATCATAAAATTCGGGCGCAGAAGCAAATATTTATATGATTTTTTACAAAAATAAAGTCAGATTTTACCTATTCTTAAAATGGATGTTTTTGTTAAAAATTCAAAAACATGCTTTTCTACCTATACTATGGATAACATATGATGAAATATTATAAAATTCAGGCGCGGAAGCAAATATTTATATGATTTTTTACAAAAATAAAGTCAGATTTTACCTATTTTTGATGAATACGTTGTATATTGTAAGCTACATGGGCTGGATTCTAGAATACCTATTACAATTGAAATAGCAATTTTCTTGTAGCAATGATTTCTTTTAGCTGAAATATGATGAAGAATCATAAAATTCGGGGCGCGGAAGCAAATATTTATATGATTTTTTACAAAAATAAAGTCACATTTTACCTATTCTTGAAATTGATATTTTTGTTAAAATATCCATAAACATGCTTTTGGACCTATACTATGGATAAAAATGTGATGAAAAATTATAAAATTCGGGCGCGGAAGCAATTGTTTATATGATTTTTTACAAAATTAAAGTCAGATTTTACCTATTTTTGATGAATACGTTGTATATTGTAAGCTACATGGGCTGGATAGTAGAATACCTACCACAATTGAAAGAGCAATTTTCTTGTAGCAATGTTTTCTTTTAGCTAAAATATGATGAAACATCATAAAATTCGGGCGCGGAAGCAGATATTTATATGATTTTTTACAAAAATAAAGTCAGATTTTACCTATTTTTGAAATGGGTATTTTTGTTGAAACATTCATAAACATGCTTTTGGACCTATACTATGGATAAAATATGATAAAAAATTATAAAATTCGGGCGCGGAAGCAATTATTTATATGATTTTTTACAAAAATAAAGTCAGATTTTACATATTTTTAATGAATACTTTGTATATTGTAAGCTACATGAGCTGGATTCTAGAAAACCTACCACACTTGAAATAGCAATTTTAATGTTGCAATGTTTTCTTTTACCTAAATTATGATAAAAAATTATAAAATTCGGGCGCGGAAGCAAATATTTATATGATTTTACAAAATTAAGTCAGATTTTACATATTTTTGAAATGGATATTTTTGTTAAAGCATTCATAAACATGCTTTTGGACCTATACTATGGATAAAATATAATGAAAAATTATAAAATTCGGGCGCGGAAGCAAATATTTATATAATTTTTTACAAAAATTGTTGCAATGTTTTTTTTTACCTAAAATATGATATAAAATTATAAAATTCGGGCGCGGAAGCAAATATTTATATGATTTTTTACAAAAATAAAGTCAGATTTTACCTATTTTTGATGAATACGTTGTATATTGTAAGCTACATGGGCTGGATTCTAGAATTCCTACCACAATTGACAGAGCAATGTTCTTGTAGCAATGTTTTCTTTTAGCTAAAATATGATGAAACGTCATAAAATTCGGGCGCGGAAGCAGATATTTATATGATTTTTTACAAAAATGAAGTCAGATTTTACCTATTTTTGAAATGGATATTTTTGTTGAAACATTCATAAACATGCTTTTGGACCTATACTATGGATAAAATATAATGAAAAATTATAAAATTCGGGCGCGGAAGCAAATATTTATATAATTTTTTACAAAAATTAAGTCAGATTTTACCTATCTTTGATGAATACGTTGTATATTGTAAGCTTCATTGGCTGGATTCTAGAATACCGACCACACTTGAAATAGCAATTTTATTGTTGCAATGTTTTCTTTTACCTAAATTATAATGAAAAATCCTAAAATTCGGGCGCGGAAGCAAATATATATATGCATTTTTACAAAAATTAAGTTAGATTTTACCTATTTTTGAAATGGATATTTTTGTTAACACATTCATAAACATGCTTTTGGACCTATACTATGGATAAAATATGATGAAAAATTATAAAATTCGGGCGCGGAAGCAAATATTTATATGATTTTGTACAAAAAAGTCAGATTTTACCTATTTTTGATGAATACGTTGTATATTGTAAGCTACCTGGGCTGGATTCTAGAATTCCTACCACAATTGAAATAGCAATTTTCTTGTTGCAATGTTTTCTTTTATCTAAAATATGATAAAAAATCATAAAATTCGTGCGCGGAAGCAAATATTTATATGATTTTTTACAAAAATTATAGTCAGATTTTACCTATTTTTGATGAATACGTTGCATATTGTTAGCTTCATTGGCTGGATTCTAGAATACCACCACACTTGAAATAGCAATTTTCTTGTTGCAATGTTTTCTTTTAGCTAAAGTGTGATGAAAAATTATAAAATTTGGGCGCGGAAGCAAATATTTATATGATTTTTTACAAAAATTAAGTCAGATTTTACCTATTTTTAAAATGGATATTTTTGTTAAAACATTCAAAAACATGCTTTTGGACCAATACTATGGATAAATTATGATAAAAAAATTATGAAATTCGGGCGCGGAAGCAAATATTTATATAATTTTTTACAAAAATAAAGTCAGATTTTACCTATTTTTGAAATGGATATTTTTGTTAAAACATTCAAAAACATGCTTTTGGACCTATACTATGGATAAAATATGATAAAAAATTATAAAATTCGGGCGCGGAAGCAAATATTTTTATGATTTTTTACAAAAATAAAGTCAGATTTTACCTATTTTTAATGAATACGTTGTATATTGTAAGCTACATGGGCTGGATTCTAGAATACCTACCAAACTTGAAATAGCAATTTTCTTGTTGCAATGTTTTCTTTTAGCTAAAATATGATGAAAAATTATAAAATTCGGTCGCGGAAGCAAATATTTATATGATTTTTTACAAAAATAAAGTCTGATTTTACCTATTTTTTAATGAATACGTTGCATATTGTAAGCTTCATTAACTGGATTCTAGAATACCACTACACTTGAAATAGCAATTTTATTGTTACAATATTTTTTTTTAGCTAAAATATGATGAAAAATTATAAAATTCAGGCGCGGAAGCAAATATTTATATGATTTTATACAGAAATAAAGTCAGATTTTACCTATTCTTGAAATGGATATTTTTGTTAAAACATCCATAAACATGCTTTCGGACCTATACTATGGATAAAATATGAAAAAAAATTATAAAATTCGGGCGCGGAAGCAAATATTTATATGATTTTTTACAAAATTAAAGTCAAATTTTACCTATTTTTGATGAATACGTTGTATATTGTAAGCTACATGGGCTGGATCTAGAATACCTACCACAATTGAAAGAGCAATTTTCTTGTAGCAATGTTTTCTTTTAGCTAAAATATGATGAAAAATCATAAAATTCGGGCGCGGAAGCAGATATTTATATGATTTTTTACAAAAATAAAGTCAAATTTTACCTATTTTTGAAATGGATATTTTTGTTAAAACATTCATAAACATGCTTTTGGACCTATACTATGGATAAAATATGTTGAAAAATTATAAAATTCGGCGCGGAAGCAAATATTTATATGATTTTTTACAAGAATAAAGTCAGATTTTACATATTTTTAATGAATACGTTGTATATTGTAAGCTACATGGGCTGGATTCTAGAATACCTACCACACTTGAAATAGCAATTTTCTTGTTGCAATGTTTTCTTTTAGCTAAAATATGATAAAAAATTATAAAATTCGGTCGCGGAAGCAAATATTTATATAAATTTTTACAAAATTAAAGTCAGATTTTACGTATTTTTGATGAATACGTTGTATATTGTAAGCTTCATTGCTGGATTCTAGAATACCTACCACACTTGTAATAGCGGTTTTCTTGTTGCAATATTTTCTTTTACCTAAATTATGATGAAAAATTATAAATTTCGGGCGCGAAAGCAAATATTTTTATGATTTTACAAAAATAAAGTCAGATTTTACATATTTTTGAAATGGATATTTTTGTTAAAGCATTCATAAACATGCTTTTGGACCTATACTATGGATAAAATATAATGAAAAATTATGAGATTCGGACGCGGAAGCAAATATTTATATAATTTTTTACAAAAATTAAGTCAGATTTCACCTATTCATGAAATAGATATTTTTGTTAAAACATTCATAAACATGCTTTTGGACCAATACAATAATAAAATATGATAAAAAATTGTAAAATTCGGGCGCGGAAGCAAATATGTATATGATTTTTTACAAAAATAAAGTCAGATTTCACCTATTTTTGATGAATACGTTGTATATTGTAAGCTACATGAGCTAGATTCTAGAATACCTACCACACTTAAAATAGCAATTTTCTTGTTGCAATGTTTTCTTTTAGCTAAAATATGATGAAAAATTATAAAATTCGGGCGCGAAAGCAAATATTTATATGATTTTACAAAAATAAAGTCAGATTTTACATATTTTTTAAATGGATATTTTTGTTAAAGCATTCATAAACATGCTTTTGGACCTATACTATGGATAAAATATAATGAAAAATTATGAGATTCGGGCGCGGAAGCAAATATTTATATAATTTTTTACAAAAATTAAGTCAGATTTTACCTATTTTTAATGAATACGTTGTATATTGTAAGCTACATGGGCTGGATTCTAGAATACCTACCACACTTGAAATAGCAATTTTCTTGTTGCAATGTTTTCTTTTACCTAAATTATGATGAAAAATTAGAAAATTCGGGCGCGGAAGCAAATATTTATATGATTTTACAAAAATAAAGTCAGATTTTACCTATTTTTAAAATGGATATTTTTGTTAAAACATTCTAAAACATGGTTTTGGACCTATACAATAATAAAATATGATGAAAAATTTAAAATTCGGGCGCGGAAGCAAATATTTATATGATTTTTTACAAAAATAAAGTCAGATTTTACCTATTTTTGATGAATACGTTGTATATTGTAAGCTACATGAGCTAGATTTTAGAATACCTACCACACTTGAAATAGCAATTTTCTTGTAGCAATGTTTTCTTTTACCTAAATTATGATGAAAAATTTAAAATTTCGGGCGCGGAAGCAAATATTTATATGATTTTTTAAAAAATTAAGTCAGATTATACCTATTCTTGAAATGGATATTTTTGTTAAAAAATTCAGAAACATGCTTTTCTACCTATACTATGGATAAAAAATGATGAAAAATTATAAAATTCGGGCGCGGAAGCAAATATTTATATGATTTTTTACAAAAATAAAGTCAGATTTTACCTATTTTTGATGAATACGTTGTATATTGTAAGCTACATGGGCTGGATTCTAGAATACCTGCCACAATTGAAATAGCAATTTTCTTGTAGCAATGATTTCTTTTAGCTAAAATATGATGAAAAATTATAAAATTCGGGCGCGGAAGCAAATATTTATATGATTTTTTACAAAAATAAAGTCAGATTTCACCTATTCATGAAATAGATATTTTTGTCAAAACATTCATAAACATGCTTTTGGACCTATACAATAATAAAATATGATAAAAAATTGTAAAATTCGGGCGCGGAAGCAAATATTTATATGATTTTTTACAAAAATAAAGTCAGATTTCACCTATTTTTGATGAATACGTTGTATATTGTAAGCTACATGAGCTAGATTCTAGAATACCTACCACACTTAAAATAGCAATTTTCTTGTTGCAATGTTTTCTTTTAGCTAAAATATGATGAAAAATTATAAAATTCGGGCGCGGAAGCAAATATTTATATGATTTTTTACAAAAATAAAGTCAGATTTTACCTATTTTTGAAATAGATATTTTTGTTAAAACATTCAAAAACATGCTTTTGGACCTATACTATGGATAAAATATAATGAAAAATTATAAAATTCGGGCGCGGAAGCAAATATTTATATAATTTTTTACAAAAATTAAGTCAGATTTTACCTATTTTTAATGAATACGTTGTATATTGTAAGCTACATGGGCTGGATTCTAGAATACCTACCACACTTGAAATAGCAATTTTCTTGTTGCAACGTGTTCTTTTAGCTAAAATATTATGAAAAATTATAAAATTTGGTCGCGGAAGCAAATATTTATATGATTTTTTACAAAAATAAAGTCAGATTTTACCTATTCTTGAAATGAATATTTTTGTTAAAACATTCATAAACATGCTTTTGGACCTATACTATGAATAATTTTAGCATTGGACATGCAAAAGTGACCATAACTTGGTACCAATCAGATAATAAACATTTAATTTTCGGGTGTCATTTTAATGAATACGTTGTATATTGTTAGCTACATGGGCTGGATTCTAGAATACCTACCACACTTAAAATATCAATTTTCTTGTTGCAATGTTTTCTTTTAGCTAAAATATGATGAAAAATCATAAAATTCGGGCGCGGAAGCAAATATTTATATGATTTTTTACAAAAATAAAGTCAGATTTTACCTATTTTTGAAATGGATATTTTTTTTAAATCATTCATAAACATGCTTTTGGACCTATACTATGGATAAACTATGATGATAAATTATAAAATTCGGGCGCAGAAGCAAATATTTATATGATTTTTTACAAAAATAAAGTCAGATTTTACGTATTTTTGATGAATACGTTGTATAATGTAAGCTTCATTGGCTGGATTCTAGAATACCTACCACACTTGAAATAGCAATTTTCTTATTGCAATGTTCTCTTTTAGCTAAAATATGATAAAAAATTATAAAATTCGGGCGCGGAAGCAAATATTTATATAATTTTTTACAAAAATAAAGTCAGAGTTTACCTATTTTTGATGAATACGTTGTATATTGTAAGCTTCATTTGCTGGATTCTAGAATACCTACCACACTTGAAATAGCAATTTTCTTGTTGCATTGTGTTCTTTTAGCTAAAATATGATGAAAAATCATAAAATATAGGCGCGGAAGCAAATATTTATATGATTTTTTACAAAAATAAAGTCAGATTTTACCTGTTTTTGAAATGGATATTTTTGTTAAAACATTCATAAACATGATTTTGGACCTGTACTATGGATAAAATATGGTGAAAAATTATAAAATTCGGGCGCGGAAGCAAATATTTATATAATTTTTTACAAATATAAAGTCAGATTTTACCTATTTTTGATGAATACGTTGTATATTGTAAGCTTCATTGCCTGGATTCTAGAATACCTACCACACTTGAAATAGCAATTTTCTTGTTGCAATGTTTTCTTTTACCTAAATTACGATGAAAAATCATAAAATTCTGGCGCGGAAGCAAATATTTATATAATTTTTTACAAAAATAAAGTTAGATTTTACCTATTTTTGAAATGAATATTTTTGTTAAAACATTCATAAACATGCTTTTGGACCTATACTATAGATAAAATATGATGAAAAATTATAAAATTAGGGCGCGGAAGCAAATATTTATATAATTTTTTACAAAAATAAAGTTAGATTTTACCTACTCTTGAAATGGATATGTTTGTTAAAACATTCATAAACATGCTATTGGACCTATACTATGGATAATTTTAGCATTGGACATGCAAAAGAGACCATAACTTGGTACCAATCAGATAATAAACATTTTATTTTTGGGTGTCATTTTAATGAATACGTTGTATATTGTTAGCTACATGGGCTGGATTCTAGAATACCTACCACACTTCAAATATCAATTTTCTTGTTGCAATGTTTTCTTTTAGCTAAAATATGATGAAAAATCATAAAATTCGGGCGCGGAAGCAAATATTTATATGATTTTTTACAAAAATAAAGTCATATTTTACCTATTCTTGAAATGGATATTTTTGTTAAATATTCATAAACATGCTTTTGGACCTATACTGTGGATAAAATATGATGAAAATTTATAAAATTAGGGCGCGGATGCAAATATTTAATGATTTTTTACAAAAAAAAGTCAGATTTTAACTATTTTTGATGAATACGTTGTATATTGTAAGCTACATGGGCTGGATTCTAGAATACCTACCACACTTCAAATATCAATTTTCTTGTTGCAATGTTTTCTTTTAGCTAAAATATGATGAAAAATCATAAAATTCGGGCACGGAAGCAAATATTTATATGATTTTTTACAAAAATAAAGTCAGATTTTACCTATTTTTGAAATGGATATTTTTGTTAAATCATTCATAAACATGCTTTTGGACCTATACTATTGTAACAAGTACGGTCGCCTAAGACGAAATCTAGTACCTGACATAAAAGGGTTTTAATTTATGAGTTTTACTTGCCTCAAAAGTAATTCACGAATTATATTAATGAACAACTTTTACACTAGACAAGGGTAACGATAGTCGCTGCCACCACTATCACTTTATTTATTATTTAAAAGTCTGCCGTGATAGAAGCAGACAAAGGAATGATAATAATGATAACAGACGCGGTTTACTACAATTATGGTCAAATTTGTGCAGGGTAGTAATTTTAGAATAATAGAGTTTTACTTACGCGTTGTGCTACCACGTCACAAAGACAAGGGTTGGAATAGGTTGGGCTGAATCAAACACGATATTCCAACAATAACAAAATTATATAAATTTTAATAATCAACCGCGATCAAAAACATTTATATAATTCAATTAAACTACAACGCGTAACTTGATTCTATATAAACTCTAAATTCTTACTTTTCTATTTACAAACAATTTTGAAAACCTTTTTACATCGATCTACAAATCAATATTAATCCACACAGAATGTAATAAAAACTACTTACAAATTTACACCACGATGAGAGAGCCTTTGCACACAGTAAAACAACTAATTGGTTATTTCACTAAGAAATACCAAGGTATGTCTGACATTCAGTCAAGACATCCACAACAATCGACGAGTACAACAAGAGAGAGAGATTCGAACTTCTAAACACTATTTAATAGTAAAAATCCAGAAGTTCTCAACCTATATTTATCCGGCTCGTCTCATCCCCTAAGTACGAAGTACGCTAAAAATGACCCAACTATTGATGTCCACCGAGGGCATCACTTACGGAAACGGACAGTTATGTCTTTTGAAAAGAACCTTGAAGTCGCAAAAAATGTGCGTCCTTCACCATAAATCTGTCTATTCCTTAACATCTGGAGTACTGCACTAACTAAAATTTACAAAAATGCATAGCCGCCAAGCGACCGTGTTACACTATGGATAAACTATGATGAAAAATTATAAAATTCGGGCGCAGAAGCAAATATTTATATGATTTTTTACAAAAATAAAGTCAGATTTTACCTATTTTTGATGAATACGTTGTATAATGTAAGCTTCATTGGCTGGATTCTAGAATACCTACCACACTTGAAATAGCAATTTTCTTGTTGCAATGTTCTCTTTTAGCTAAAATATGATAAAAAATTATAAAATTCGGGCGCGGAAGCAAATATTTATATAATTTTTTACAAAAATAAAGTCAGATTTTACCTATTTTTGATGAATACGTTGTATATTGTAAGCTGCATTGGCTGGATTCTAGAATACCTACCAAACTTGAAATAGCAATTTTCTTGTTGCATTGTGTTCTTTTAGCTAAAATATGATGAAAAATCATAAAATATAGGCGCGGAAGCAAATATTTATATGATTTTTTACACAAAAATAAAGTCAGATTTTACCTATTCTTGAAAAGGATATTTTTGTTAAAACATTCATAAACATGCTTTTGGACTTATACTATGGATAAAATATGATGAAAAATTATAAAATTCGGGCGCGGACGCAAATATTTATATAATTTTTTACAAAAATAAAGTCAGATTTTACCTATTTTTGATAAATACGTTGTATATTGTAAGCTTCATTGGCTGGATTCTAGAATACCTACCACACTTGAAATAGCAATTTTCTTGTTGCAATGTTTTCTTTTACCTAAATTACGATGAAAAATCATTAAATTCTGGCGCGGAAGCAAATATTTTTATGATTTTTTACAAAAATAAAGTCAGATTTTATCTATTCTTGAAATGAATATTTTTGTTAAAACATTCATAAACATGCTTTTGGACCTATACTATGGATAAAATATGATGAAAAATTATAAAACTAGGGCGCGGAAGCAAATATTTATATGATTTTTTACAAAAATAAAGTCAGTTTTTACCTATTCTTGAAATGGTTGTTTTTGTTAAAACATTCATAAACATGCTTTTGGACCTATACTATGGATAATTTTAAAATTGGACATGCAAAAGTGAACATAACTTACTACCAATCAGATAATAAACATTTAATTTTCGGGTAACATTTTAATGAATACGTTGTATATTTTAAACTATATGGGCTGGATTCAAGAATACCTAACACACTTGAAATAGCAATTTTCTTTTTGCAATGTTTTCTTTTAGCTAAAATATAATGAAAAATCATAAAATTCGGGAGCGGAAGCAAATATTTATATGATTTTTTACAAAAATAAAGTCAGATTTTACCTATTTTTGAAATGGATATTTTTGTTAAAACATTCACAGACATGATTTTGGACCTATACTATGGATAAAATATGATAAAAAATTATAAAATTCGGGCGCGGAAGCAAATATTTATATAATTTTTTTCCAAAAATAAAGTGAGATTTTACCTATTTTTGATGAATACCTTGTATATTGTAAGCTACAAGGCTGGATTCTAGAATACCTACCACACTTGAAATAGCAATTTTCTTGTTGCAATGTTTTCTTTTGCCTAAGTTATGATGAAAAATCATAAACTTCGGGCGCGGAAGCAAATATTTATATGATTTTTTACAAAAATAAAGTCACATTTTACCTATTCTTGAAATGGATATTTTTGTTAAAACATTCATAAACATGCTTCTGGACCTATACTATGGATAACATATGATAAAAAATTATAAAATTCTGGCGCGGAAGCAAATATTTATATAGTTTTTTACAAAAATAAAGTAAGATTTTACCTAGTTTTGATGAATAGGTTGTATATTGTAAGCTTCATTGGCTTTATTCTAGAATACCTACCACACTTGAAATAGCAATTTTCTTGTTGCAATGTTTTCTTTTACCTAAATTATGATGAAAAATCATAAAATTCGGGCGCGGATGCAAATATTTTATGATTTTTTACAAAAATAAAGTCAGATTTTACCTATTCTTGAAATGGATATTTTTGTTAAAACATTCATAAACATGCTTTTGGATCTATACTGTGGATAAAATATGATGAAAAATTATAAAATTCGTGCGCGAAAGTAAATATTTATATGATTTTCTACAAATAAAAATTCTGTTTTTACCTATTTCTGATGAATACGTTGTATATTCTAAGATTTATTGGCTGGATTCTAGAATATCTACCACACTTGAAATAGCAATTTTCTTGTTGCAATGTTTTCTTTTACCTAAATTATGATGAAAAATCATACAATTCGGGCGTGGAAGCAAATATTTATATGATTTTTTAAAAAATAAAGTCAGATTTTACCTATTCTTGAAATGGATATTTTTCTTAAAACATTCATAAACATGCTTTTGGACCTATACTGTGGATAAAATATGAAGATAATTTATAAAATTCGGGCGCGGAAGCAAATATTTATATGATTTTTTACAAAAAAAAAGTCAGATTTTACCTATTTTTGATGAATACGTTATATATTGTAAGCTACATGGGCTGGATTTTAGAATACCTAACACACTTGAAATAGCAATTTCTTGTCGCAATGTTTTCTTTTAGCTAAAATATGATAAAAAATCATAAAATTCGGGCGCGGAATCAAATATTTATATGATTTTTTACAAAAAAAAGTCAGAATTTACCTATTTTTCAAATGGATATTTTTGTTAAAACATTCATAAACATGCTTTTGGACCTATACTATGGATAATTTTAGCATTGGACATGCAAAAGTGACCATAACTTGGTACCAATCAGATAATAAACATTTAATTTTCGGGTGTCATTTTAATGAATACGTTGTATATTGTTAGCTACATGGGCTGTATTCTAGAATACCTACCACACTTGAAATATCAATTTTCTTGTTGCAATGTATTCTTTTAGCTAAAATATGATAAAAAATCATAAAATTCGGGCGCGGAAGCAAATATTTACATGATTTTTTACAAAAATAAAGTCAGATTTTACCTATTTTTGAAATGGATATTTTTGTTAAAACATTCATAAACATGCTTTTGGACCTATACTATGGATAAAATATGATGAAAAATTATAAAATTCGAGCGCGGAAGCAAACATTTATATAATTTTTTGCAAAAATAAAGTCAGATTTTACCTATTTTTGATGAAAACGTTGTATATTGTAAGCTTTATTGGCTGGATTCTGGAATACCTACCACACTTGAAATGGCAATTTTCTTGTTGCAATGTTTTCTTTTACCTAAATTATGATAAAAAATCATAAAATTCGGGCACGGAAGCAAATATTTATATAATTTTTTTATAAAAATAAAGTCAGATTTTACCTATTCTTGAAATGAATATTTTTGTTAAAACATTCATAAACATGCTTTTGGACCTATACTATAGATAAAATATGATGAAAAATTATAAAATTAGGGCGCGGAAGCAAATATTTATATAATTTTTTACAAAAATAAAGTTAGATTTTACCTACTCTTGAAATGGATATGTTTGTTAAAACATTCATAAACATGCTATTGGACCTATACTATGGATAATTTTAGCATTGGACATGCAAAAGAGACCATAACTTGGTACCAATCAGATAATAAACATTTTATTTTTGGGTGTCATTTTAATGAATACGTTGTATATTGTTAGCTACATGGGCTGGATTCTAGAATACCTACCACACTTCAAATATCAATTTTCTTGTTGCAATGTTTTCTTTTAGCTAAAATATGATGAAAAATCATAAAATTCGGGCGCGGAAGCAAATATTTATATGATTTTTTACAAAAATAAAGTCATATTTTACCTATTCTTGAAATGGATATTTTTGTTAAATATTCATAAACATGCTTTTGGACCTATACTGTGGATAAAATATGATGAAAATTTATAAAATTAGGGCGCGGATGCAAATATTTAATGATTTTTTACAAAAAAAAGTCAGATTTTAACTATTTTTGATGAATACGTTGTATATTGTAAGCTACATGGGCTGGATTCTAGAATACCTACCACACTTCAAATATCAATTTTCTTGTTGCAATGTTTTCTTTTAGCTAAAATATGATGAAAAATCATAAAATTCGGGCACGGAAGCAAATATTTATATGATTTTTTTACAAAAATAAAGTCAGATTTTACCTATTTTTGAAATGGATATTTTTGTTAAATCATTCATAAACATGCTTTTGGACCTATACTATTGTAACAAGTACGGTCGCCTAAGACGAAATCTAGTACCTGACATAAAAGGGTTTTAATTTATGAGTTTACTTGCCTCAAAAGTAATTCACGAATTATATTAATGAACAACTTTTACACTAGACAAGGGTAACGATAGTCGCTGCCACCACTATCACTTTATTTATTTATTTAAAAGTCTGCCGTGATAGAAGCAGACAAAGGAATGATAATAATGATAACAGACGCGGTTTACTACAATTATGGTCAAATTTGTGCAGGGTAGTAATTTTAGAATAATAGAGTTTTACTTACGCGTTGTGCTACCACGTCACAAAGACAAGGGTTGGAATAGGTTGGGCTGAATCAAACACGATATTCCAACAATAACAAAATTATATAAATTTTAATAATCAACCGCGATCAAAAACATTTATATAATTCAATTAAACTACAACGCGTAACTTGATTCTATATAAACTCTAAATTCTTACTTTTCTATTTACAAACAATTTTGAAAACCTTTTTACATCGATCTACAAATCAATATTAATCCACACAGAATGTAATAAAAACTACTTACAAATTTACACCACGATGAGAGAGCCTTTGCACACAGTAAAACAACTAATTGGTTATTTCACTAAGAAATACCAAGGTATGTCTGACATTCAGTCAAGACATCCACAACAATCGACGAGTACAACAAGAGAGAGAGATTTCGAACTTCTAAACACTATTTAATAGTAAAAATCCAGAAGTTCTCAACCTATATTTATCCGGCTCGTCTCATCCCCTAAGTACGAAGTACGCTAAAAATGACCCAACTATTGATGTCCACCGAGGGCATCACTTACGGAAACGGACAGTTATGTCTTTTGAAAAGAACCTTGAAGTCGCAAAAAATGTGCGTCCTTCACCATAAATCTGTCTATTCCTTAACATCTGGAGTACTGCACTAACTAAAATTTACAAAAATGCATAGCCGCCAAGCGACCGTGTTACACTATGGATAAACTATGATGAAAAATTATAAAATTCGGGCGCAGAAGCAAATATTTATATGATTTTTTACAAAAATAAAGTCAGATTTTACCTATTTTTGATGAATACGTTGTATAATGTAAGCTTCATTGGCTGGATTCTAGAATACCTACCACACTTGAAATAGCAATTTTCTTGTTGCAATGTTCTCTTTTAGCTAAAATATGATAAAAAATTATAAAATTCGGGCGCGGAAGCAAATATTTATATAATTTTTTACAAAAATAAAGTCAGATTTTACCTATTTTTGATGAATACGTTGTATATTGTAAGCTGCATTGGCTGGATTCTAGAATACCTACCAAACTTGAAATAGCAATTTTCTTGTTGCATTGTGTTCTTTTAGCTAAAATATGATGAAAAATCATAAAATATAGGCGCGGAAGCAAATATTTATATGATTTTTTACAAAAATAAAGTCAGATTTTACCTATTCTTGAAAAGGATATTTTTGTTAAAACATTCATAAACATGCTTTTGGACTTATACTATGGATAAAATATGATGAAAAATTATAAAATTCGGGCGCGGACGCAAATATTTATATAATTTTTTACAAAAATAAAGTCAGATTTTACCTATTTTTGATAAATACGTTGTATATTGTAAGCTTCATTGGCTGGATTCTAGAATACCTACCACACTTGAAATAGCAATTTTCTTGTTGCAATGTTTTCTTTTACCTAAATTACGATGAAAAATCATTAAATTCTGGCGCGGAAGCAAATATTTTTATGATTTTTTACAAAAATAAAGTCAGATTTTATCTATTCTTGAAATGAATATTTTGTTAAAACATTCATAAACATGCTTTTGGACCTATACTATGGATAAAATATGATGAAAAATTATAAAACTAGGGCGCGGTAGCAAATATTTATATGATTTTTTACAAAAATAAAGTCAGTTTTTACCTATTCTTGAAATGGTTGTTTTTGTTAAAACATTCATAAACATGCTTTTGGACCTATACTATGGATAATTTTAAAATTGGACATGCAAAAGTGAACATAACTTACTACCAATCAGATAATAAACATTTAATTTTCGGGTAACATTTTAATGAATACGTTGTATATTTTAAACTATATGGGCTGGATTCAAGAATACCTAACACACTTGAAATAGCAATTTTCTTTTTGCAATGTTTTCTTTTAGCTAAAATATAATGAAAAATCATAAAATTCGGGAGCGGAAGCAAATATTTATATGATTTTTTACAAAAATAAAGTCAGATTTTACCTATTTTTGAAATGGATATTTTTGTTAAAACATTCACAGACATGATTTTGGACCTATACTATGGATAAAATATGATAAAAAATTATAAAATTCGGGCGCGGAAGCAAATATTTATATAATTTTTTCCAAAAATAAAGTGAGATTTTACCTATTTTTGATGAATACCTTGTATATTGTAAGCTACAAGGCTGGATTCTAGAATACCTACCACACTTGAAATAGCAATTTTCTTGTTGCAATGTTTTCTTTTGCCTAAGTTATGATGAAAAATCATAAACTTCGGGCGCGGAAGCAAATATTTATATGATTTTTTACAAAAATAAAGTCACATTTTACCTATTCTTGAAATGGATATTTTTGTTAAAACATTCATAAACATGCTTTTGGACCTATACTATGGATAATATATGATAAAAAATTATAAAATTCTGGCGCGGAAGCAAATATTTATATAGTTTTTTACAAAAATAAAGTCAGATTTTACCTAGTTTTGATGAATAGGTTGTATATTGTAAGCTTCATTGGCTTTATTCTAGAATACCTACCACACTTGAAATAGCAATTTTCTTGTTGCAATGTTTTCTTTTACCTAAATTATGATGAAAAATCATAAAATTCGGGCGCGGATGCAAATATTTTATGATTTTTTACAAAAATAAAGTCAGATTTTACCTATTCTTGAAATGGATATTTTTGTTAAAACATTCATAAACATGCTTTTGGATCTATACTGTGGATAAAATATGATGAAAAATTATAAAATTCGTGCGCGAAAGTAAATATTTATATGATTTTCTACAAATAAAAATTCTGTTTTTACCTATTTCTGATGAATACGTTGTATATTCTAAGATTTATTGGCTGGATTCTAGAATATCTACCACACTTGAAATAGCAATTTTCTTGTTGCAATGTTTTCTTTTACCTAAATTATGATGAAAAATCATACAATTCGGGCGTGGAAGCAAATATTTATATGATTTTTTAAAAAATAAAGTCAGATTTTACCTATTCTTGAAATGGATATTTTTCTTAAAACATTCATAAACATGCTTTTGGACCTATACTGTGGATAAAATATGAAGATAATTTATAAAATTCGGGCGCGGAAGCAAATATTTATATGTTTTTTTACAAAAAAAAAGTCAGATTTTACCTATTTTTGATGAATACGTTATATATTGTAAGCTACATGGGCTGGATTTTAGAATACCTAACACACTTGAAATAGCAATTTCTTGTCGCAATGTTTTCTTTTAGCTAAAATATGATAAAAAATCATAAAATTCGGGCGCGGAATCAAATATTTATATGATTTTTTACAAAAAAAAGTCAGAATTTACCTATTTTTCAAATGGATATTTTTGTTAAAACATTCATAAACATGCTTTTGGACCTATACTATGGATAATTTTAGCATTGGACATGCAAAAGTGACCATAACTTGGTACCAATCAGATAATAAACATTTAATTTTCGGGTGTCATTTTAATGAATACGTTGTATATTGTTAGCTACATGGGCTGTATTCTAGAATACCTACCACACTTGAAATATCAATTTTCTTGTTGCAATGTATTCTTTTAGCTAAAATATGATAAAAAATCATAAAATTCGGGCGCGGAAGCAAATATTTACATGATTTTTTACAAAAATAAAGTCAGATTTTACCTATTTTTGAAATGGATATTTTTGTTAAATCATTCATAAACATGCTTTTAGACCTATACTATGGATAAACTATGATGAAAAATTATAAAATTCGGGCGCAGAAGCAAATATTTATATGATTTTTTACAAAAATAAAGTCAGATTTTACCTATTTTTGATGAATACGTTGTATAATGTAAGCTTCATTGGCTGGATTCTAGAATACCTACCACACTTGAAATAGCAATTTTCTTGTTGCAATGTTCTCTTTTAGCTAAAAAATGATAAAAAATCATAAAATATAGGCGCGGAAGCAAATATTTATATAATTTTTTACAAAAATAAAGTCAGATTTTACCTATTCTTGAAATGGATATTTTTGTTAAAACATTTACAAACATGCTTTTGGACTTATACTATGAATAAAATATGATGAAAAATTATAAAATTCGGGCGCGGATGCAAATATTTATATAATTTTTTACAAAAATAAAGTCAGATTTTACCTATTTTTGATAAATACGTTGTATATTGTAAGCTTCATTGGCTGGATTCCAGAATACCTACCACACTTGAAATAGCAATTTTCTTGTTGCAATGTTTTCTTTTACCTAAATTACGATGAATATTCATCATCATCATATCATATAAATATTTGCTTCCGCGCCCGAATTTAATAATTTTTCATCATATTTTAACTAAAAGAAAACATTGCAGTAAGAAAATTGCTATTTTAAGTGTGGTAGGTATTCTAGAATCCAGCCCATGTAGCTTACAATTTACAACGTATTCATTAAAAATAGGTAAAATCTGAATTTATTTTTGTAAAAAATCATATAAATATTTACTTCCGCGCCCGAATTTCATAATTTTTCATCATATTTTATCTATAGTAAAGGTCCAAATGCATGTTTATAAATGTTTTAACAAAAATATCCATTTCAAAAATTGGTAAAATCGGACTTTATTTTTGTAAAAATTCATATAAATATTTGCTTCCGCGCTCGAATTTTATGATCTTTTATCATATTTTAGCTAAAAGTAAACATTGCTACATGAAAATAGCTATTTCAATAGTGGTAGGTATTCTAGAAACCAGCCCATGTAGCTTACAATATACACCGTATTCATGAAAAATAGGTAAAATCTGACTTTATTTTTGTAAAAAATCATATAAAAATTTGCTTCTGCGCCCGAATTTTATAATTTTTCATCATACTTTAGGTAAAAGAAAACATTGCAACAAGAAAATTGCTATTTCAAGTGTGGTGGTATTCTAGAATCCAGCCAATGAATCTTACAATATGCAATGTATTCATCAAAAATATGTAAAATCTGACTTTATTTTTGTAAAAAATCATATAAATTTCTGCTTCCGCGACCGAATTTTATAATTTTTCATCATATTTTAGCTAAAAAAAAACATTGCAACAAGAAAATTGCTTTTTCCAGTGTGGTATGTATTCTAGAATCCAGCCCATGTAGCTTACAATATACAACGTATTCATTAAAAATAGGTTAAATCTGACTTTATTTTTGTAAAAAATCATATAAATATTTGCTTCCGCGCCCGAATTTTATAATTTTTCATCATATTTTATCCATAGTATAAGTCCAAAAGCATGTTTATGAATGTATTAACAAAAACATTCATTTCAAAAATCTGACTTTATTTTTGTAAAATATCATATAAATATTTGTTTCCGCGCCCGAATTTTATGATTTTTCATCATAATTTAGGTAAAAGAAAACATTGCAACAGGAAAATAGCTATTTCAAGGGTGGTAGGTATTCTAGAATCCAGCCAATGAATCTTACAATATACAACATATTCATCAAAAATAGGTAAAATCTGACTTAATTTTTGTAAAAAATTATATAAATATTTGCTTCCGCGCCCGAATTTTATAATTTTTCATCATATTTTATCTATAGTATAGGTCCAAAAGCATGTTTATGAATCTTTTAACATAAGTATCCATTTCAAAAATAGGTAAAATGTGACTTAATTTTTGTAAAAAATCATATAAATATTTGCTTCCGCGCCCGAATTTTATAATTTTTCATCATATTTTAGCTAAAAGAAAACATTGCAACAAGAAAATTGCCATTTCAATTGTGGTGGTATTCTAGAATCCAGCCAATGAATCTTACAATATGCAATGTATTCATCAAAAATAGGTAAAATCTGACTTTATTTTTGTAAAAAATCATATAAATTTCTGCTTCCCGCGACAGATTTTTATAATTTTTCATCATATTTTACCTAAAAGAAAACATTGCAACAAGAAAATTGTTATTTCCAGTGTGGTATACTCTGAGATAGCGCGT
>JAQOWZ010000460.1:0-38958 GCA_035578165.1 Stenolophus ochropezus
ACGCGCTATCTCAGAGTAAAAATCATAAAATTCGGGCGAGGAAGCAAATATTTATATGATTTTTTACAAAAATAAAGTCAGATTTTACCTATTTTTGAAATGGATATTTTGTTAAAACATTCGTAAACATGCTTTTGGACCAATACTGTGGATAAAATATGATGAAAAATTATAAAATTCGGACGCGGAAGCAAATATTTATGATTTTTTTTTTTTAAAAAGTCAGATTTTACCTATTTTTGATGAATACGTTGTATATTGTAAGCTACATGGGCTAGATTCTAGAATACCTAACACACTTGAAATAGCAATTTTCTTCTTGCAATGTTTTCTTTTACCTAAATTATGATGAAAAATCATAAAATTCGGGCGCGATAGCAAATATTTATATGATTTTTTACAAAAATAAAGTCAGATTTTACCTATTCTTGAAATAGATATTTTTGTTAAAACATTCATTAACATGCTTTTGGACCTATACTGTGGATAAAATATAATAAAAAATTATAAAATTCGGGCGCGGAAGCAATTATTTATATGATTTTTTACAAAAAAAAAGTCAGATTTTACCTATTTTTTATGAATACGTTGTATATTGTAAGCTACATGGGCTGGATTCTAGAAAACCTAACACACTTGAAATAGCAATTTTTTGTTGCAATGTTTTCCTTTAGCTAAAATATGATGAAAAATCATAAAATTCGGGCGGGGAAGCAAATATTTATATGATTTTTTACAAAAATAAAGTCAGATTTTACCTATTTTTGAAATGGATATTATTTTTGAAACATTCTTATACATGCTTTGGACCTATACTATGGATAAAATATGATAAAAAATTATAAAATTCGGGCGCGGAAGCAAATATTTATATAATTTTTTTTCAAAAATAAAGTCAGATTTTACCTGTTTTTGATGAACACGTTGTATATTGTAAGCTTTATTGGGTGGATACTAGAATAGCTACCACATTTGAAATAGCAATTTTCTTGTTGCAATGTTTTCTTTTACCTAAATTATGATAAAAAAATCATAAGATTCGGGCGCGGAAGCAAATATTTATATGATTTTTTACAAAAATAAAGTCAGATTTGACCTATTTTTGAAATGGATATTTTTGTTAAAACATTCATGAACATGCTTTTGGACCTATACTGCAGATTAAATATGATGAAAAATTATAAAATTCGGGCGCGCAAACAAATATTTATATGATTTTTTACAAAAAAAAAGTCAGATTTTTCCTATTTTTGTTGAATACGTTGTATATTGTAAGCTACATGGGCTGGATTCTAGAATACCTACCACACTTGAAATAGCAATTTTCTTGTTGCAATGTTTTCTTTTAGCTAATATATGATGAAAAATCATAAAATTCGGGCGCGGAAGCAAATATTTATATGATTTTTACAAAAATAAAGTCAGATTTTTTCTATTCTTGAAATGGATATTTATGTTAAAACATTCATAAACATGCTTTTGGACCTATACTGCGGATAAAATATGATGAAAAATTATAAAATTCAGGCGCGCAAACAAATATTTATATGATTTTTTACAAAAAAAAAGTCAGATTTTACCTATTTTTGATGAATACGTTGTATATTGTAAGCTACATGGGCTGGATTCTAGAATACCTAACACACTTGAAATAGCAATTTTCTTGTTGCAATGTTTTCTTTTACCTAATTTATGATAAAAAATCATAAAATTCGGGCGAGGAAGCAAATATTTATATGATTTTTTACAAAAATAAAGTCAGATTTTACCTATTTTTGAAATGGATATTTTTGTTAAAACATTCGTAAACATGCTTTTGGACCAATACTGTGGATAAAATATGATGAAAAATTATAAAATTCGGGCGCGGAAGCAAATATTTATGATTTTTTTTTTAAAAAAGTCAGATTTTACCTATTTTTGATGAATACGTTGTATATTGTAAGCTACATGGGCTAGATTCTAGAATACCTAACACACTTGAAATAGCAATTTTCTTCTTGCAATGTTTTCTTTTACCTAAATTATAATGAAAAATCATAAAATTCGGGCGCGATAGCAAATATTTATATGATTTTTTACAAAAATAAAGTCAGATTTTACCTATTCTTGAAATAGATATTTTTGTTAAAACATTCATAAACATGCTTTTGGACCTATACTGTGGATAAAATATGATAAAAAATTATAAAATTCGGGCGCGGAAGCAATTATTTATATGATTTTTTACAAAAAAAAAGTCAGATTTTACCTATTTTTTATGAATACGTTGTATATTGTAAGCTACATGGGCTGGATTCTAGAAAACCTAACACACTTGAAATAGCAATTTTTTGTTGCAATGTTTTCTTTTAGCTAAAATATGATGAAAAATCATAAAATTCGGGCGGGGAAGCAAATATTTATATGATTTTTTACAAAAATAAAGTCAGATTTTACCTATTTTTGAAATGGATATTATTGTTAAAACATTCTTATACATGCTTTGGACCTATACTATGGATAAAATATGATAAAAAATTATAAAATTCGGGCGCGGAAGCAAATATTTATATAATTTTTTTTCAAAAATAAAGTCAGATTTTACCTGTTTTTGATGAACACGTTGTATATTGTAAGCTTTATTGGGTGGATACTAGAATAGCTACCAAATTTGAAATAGCAATTTTCTTGTTGCAATGTTTTCTTTTACCTAAATTATGATAAAAAATCATAAGATTCGGGCGCGGAAGCAAATATTTATATGATTTTTTACAAAAATAAAGTCAGATTTGACCTATTTTTGAAATGGATATTTTTGTTAAAACATTCATGAACATGCTTTTGGACCTATACTATGGATAAAATATGAAAAAAAATATAAAATTCGGGCGCGAAAGCAAATATTTACATGATTTTTTACAAAAATAAAGTCAGATTTTACCTATTTTTGAAATAGATATTTTTGTTAAAATATTCATAAACATGCATTTGGACCTATACTATGGATAAAAACGCGCTATCTCAGAGTTAAAATTCGGGCGCGGAAGCAAATATTTACATGATTTTTCACAAAAATAAATTCAGATTTTACAGATTTTTGGTGAATACGTTGTATATTGTAAGCTTCATTGGCTGGATTCTATCATACCTACCATACTTGAAATAGCAATTTTCTTGTTGCAATGTTTTCTTTTACCTAAATTATGATTAAAAATCATAAAAGTCGGGCCCGGAAGCAAATATTTAAATGATTTTTTACAAAAATAAAGTCAGATTTTACCTATTCTTGAAATGGATATTTTTGTTAAAACATTCATAAACATGCTTTTGGACCTATACTGTGGATAAAATATGATAAAAAATTATTAAATTTGGACGCGGAAGCAAATATCTATATGATTTTTTACAAAAATAAAGTCAGATTTTACCTATATTTGAAATAGATATTTTTGTTAAAACATTCATAAAATATGATAAAAAATTATAAAATTTAGGCGCGGAAGCAAATATTTATATAATTTTTTATAAAAATAAAGTCAAATTTTACCTATGTATGATGAATAAATGTATATTGTAAGCGTCATTGGCTGGATTCTAGAATAACTACCACACTTGAAATAGCAGTTTTCTTGTTGCAATGTTTTCTTTTACCTAAATTATGATGAAAAATCAAAAAATTCGGGCGCGGAAGCAAATATTTATATGATTTTTTACAAAAATAAAGTCAGATTTTACCTATTCTTGAAATGGATATTTTTGTTAATACATTCATATACATGCTTTTGGTCCTATACTGTAGATAAAATATGATAAAAAATTATAAAATTCGGGCGCGGAAGCAAATATTTATATGATTTTTTACAAAAATAAAGTCAGATTTTACCTATTTTTGATGAATACGTTGTATATTGTAAGCTCATTGGCTGGATTCTACAATACCTACCACACTTGAAATAGCAATTTTCTTGTTGCAATGTTTTCTTTTACCTAAATTATGATAAAAAATCATAAAATTCGGGCACGGAAGCAAATATTTATATGATTTTTTAAAAAATAAAGTCAGATTTTACCTATTCTTGAAATGGATATTTCTGTTAAAACATTCATAAACATGCTTTTGGACCTATACTGTGGATAAAATATGATGATAAATTATAAAATTCGGGCGCGGAAGCAAATATTTATATGATTTTTTACAAAAAAAAACAAAGTCAGATTTTACCTATTTTTGATGAATAAGTTGTATATTGTAAGCTACATGGGCTGGATTCTAGAATAACTAACACACTTGAAATAGCAATTTTCTTGTTGCAATGTTTTCTTTTACCTAAAATATGATAAAAAAATCATAAAATTCGGGCGCGGAAGCAAATATTTATATGATTTTTTACAAAAATAAAGTCAGATTTTACCTATTTTTGAAATAGATATATTTGTTAAAACATTCATAAACATGCTTTTGGACCATTACTATGGATAAAATATGATGTAAAATTATAAAATTCGGCCTCGGAAGCAAAAATTTATATGATTTTTTACAAAAAAAAGTCAGATTTTACCTATTTTTGATGAATACGTTGTATATTGTAAGCTTCATTGGTTGGATACTATCATACCTACCAGACTTGAAATAGCAATATTCTTGTTGTAATGTTTTCTTTTACCTAAATTATGATGAAAAATCATAAAATTCGGGCGCGGAAGCAAATATTTATATGATTTTTTACAAAAATAAAGTCAGATTTTAATTATTCTTGAAATGGATATTTTTGTTAAAACATTCATAAACATGCTTTTGGAGCTACACTGTGGATAAAATATGATGAAAATTTATAATATTCGGGCGCGGAAGCAAATATTTATATGATTTTTTACAAATAAAAAGTCAGATTTTACCAATTTTTGATGAATACGTTGTATATTGTAAGCTACATGGGCTGGATTCTAGAATACCTAACACACTTGAAATAGCAATTTTCTTGTTGCAATGGTTTCTTTTAGCTAAAATATGACGAAAAATCATAAAATTCGGGCGCGGAAGCAAATATTTATATGATTTTTTACAAAAATAAAGTCAGATTTTACCTATTTTTGAAATGGATATTTTTGTTAGAACATTCATAAACATGCTTTTGGACCTATACTGTGGATAAAATATGATGAAAAATTATAAAATTCGGGCGCGGAAGCAAATATTTATTTAATTTTTTACAAAAATAAAGTCAGATTTTACCTATTTTTGATGAATACGTTGTATATTGTAAGCTACATTGGCTGGATTCTAGAATACCCACTACACTTGAAATAGCAATTTTCTTGTTGCAATGTTTTCTTTTACCTAAATTATGAAAAAAAATCATAAAATTCGGGCGCGGAAGCATATATTTATATGATTTTTTACAAAAATAAAGCCAGACTTTACCTATTCTTGAAATGGATATTTTTGTTAAAACATTCATAAACATGCTTTTGGACCTATACAGTGGATAAAATATAATGAAGATTTATAAAATTCGGACGCGGAAGCAAATATTTATATGATTTTTTACAAAAATAAAGTCAGATTTTACCTATTCTTGAAATGGATATTTTTGTTAAAACATTCATAAGCATGCTTTTGGACCTATACTGTGGATAAAATATGATGAAAATTTATAAAATTCGGGCGCGGAAGCAAATATTTATATGATTTTTTAAAAAAAAAAAATCAGATTTTATTTATTTCAGATAAATACCGTTGTAAGCTTCATTAGCTGGATTCTAGAACAAATATAATTAGCGAAAACTTAACAATAAATTTAGTTAAAAAACAGTAAATCGAAGGCTGCTGTGGAAGAATTTAACTAAATTTATTGTGAAGTTTTCACAAATTATTTTTGAATTTTTAACTTTAATTAAATAAACTTGTTGCAATATATGTTATGAAATAGTTATTTTCTTAGACTGCAGCCTTTAATTTACTATTTTCAATGCAATTTTAGTATAAATAACAATTTTTGTTAATTTTTCTGTTAATTATAAAAATAAAGTAGTACTGTTTTATATCATTGTAAAGCTAAAAAAAATCTCTATTTAAAAATACCATAGCTTAATATGACCTCCATATGAAAAATAAAAGTTGCTATCAGTAACTCGAAAATCGTTAGATATAAAAAAATATTGAGTACTTCTGCAAATTCACCATACAAAAGTGCCTTAAGGAAGTGCAAACCAGAATCTCGTATTATTTCATATAACAAAGTTATAAGAAAAAAAAGAAAATCGCTAAACTTACAATTTCCCCTATATCTAGTGACCTATGCATTTTTTCGCAAATAACAAAACACCATTAAAATAGCCTCCTAACGGGGCAACTTTTGTCTAATTTAACCAACCTCGTAGCTCTTACGGTTCTCGAGATACCAATGCATTCGTATCTTAAATGGGACACCTGTATACTGTAAGCTACATGGGCTGGATTCTAGAATACCTAACACACTTAAAAAAGCAATTTTCTTGTTGCAATGTTTTCTTTTAGCTAAAATATGATGAAAAATCATAAAATTCGGGCGCGGAAGCAAATATTTTTATGATTTTTTACAAAAATAGTCAGATTTTACCTATTTTTGAAATGGATATTTTTGTTAAAATATTCATAAACATGCTTTTGGACCTATACTATGGATAAAATATGATGAAAAATTAAAAAATTGGTGCGCGAAACAAATATTTATATGATTTTTTTACAAAATAAAGTCAGATTTTACCTATTTTTGATGAATACGTTGTATATTGTAAGCTACATGGGCTGGATTCTAGAATACCTAACACACTTGAAATAGCAATTTTCTTGTTGCAATGTTTTCTTTTAGCTAAAATATGATAAAAAATCATAAAATTTGGGCGCGGAAGCAAATATTTATATGATTTTTTACAAAAATAAAGTCAGATTTTACTTATTTTTGAAATAGATATTTTTGTTAAAACATTTTTAAACATGCTTTTGGACCTATACTATGGATAAAATATGATGAAAAATTATAAAATTCGGGCGCGAAAGCAAATATTTATAAATTTTTTTTCAAAAATAAAGTCAGATTTTACCTATTTTTGATGAATACGTTGTATATTGTAAGCTTCATTGGCTGGATTCTAGAATACCTACCACACTTGAAATAGCAATTTTCTTGTTGCAATGTTTTCTTTTAGCTTAAATATGATTAAAAATCATAAAATTCGGGCGCGGAAGCAAATATTTATATGATTTTTTACAAAAAAAAAGTCAGATTTTACCTATTTTTGATGAATACGTTGTATATTGTAAGCTACATGGGCTGGATTCTAGAATACCTAACACACTTGAAATAGCAATTTTCTTGTTGCAATGTTTTCTTTTAGCTAAAATATGATGCAAAATCATAAAATTTGGGCGCGGAAGCATATATTTATATGATTTTTCATAAAATCAGATTTTACTTATTTTTGAAATAGATATTTTTGTTAAAACATTCTTAAACATGCTTTTGGACCTATACTATGGATAAAATATGATGAAAAATTATAAAATTGGTGCGCGAAACAAATATTTATATGATTTTTTTTCAAAAATAAAGACAGATTTTACCTATTTTTGATGAATACGTTGTATATTGTAAGCTTCATTGGCTGGATTCTAGAACACCTACCACACTTGAAATAGCAATTTTCTTGTTGCAATGTTTTCTTTTAGCTTAAATATGATTAAAAATCATAAAATTCGGGCGCGGAAGCAAATATTTATATGATTTTTTACAAAAATAAAGTCAGATTTTACCTATTTTTGAGTGGATATTTTTGTTAAAACATTCATAAACATGCTTTTGGACCTATACTGTGGATAAAATATGATGAAAAATTATAACATTCGGGCGCGGAGGCAAATATTTATATGATTTTTCACAAAAATAAAGTCAGATTTTACCTATTTTTGATGAATACGTTGTATATTGTAAGCTACATGGGCTGGATTCTAGAATACCAACCACACTTGCAATAGCAATTATCTTGTTGCAATGTTTTCATTTAGCTAAAATATGATGAAAAATCATAAAATTCGGGCGCGGAAGCAAACATTTATATGATTTTTTACAAAAATAAAGTCAGATTTTACCTATTCTTGAAATGGATATTTTTGTTCAAACATTCATAAACATGCTTTTGGACCTATAATAAGGATAAAATATGATGAAAAATTATAAAATTCGGGCGCGGAAGCAAATATTTATATGATTTTTTACAAAAAAAAGTCAGATTTTACCTATTTTTGATGAATACGTTGTATATTGTAAGCTACATGGGCTGGATTCTAGAATACCTAACACACTTGAAATAGCAATTTTCTTGTTGCAATGTTTTCTTCTAGCTAAAATATGATGAAAAATCATAAAATTCGGGCGCGGAAGCAAACATTTATATGATTTTTTACAAAAAAAAAGTCAGCTTTTATTTAATTTTGATGAATACGTTGTATGCTTCATTATCTGGATTCTAGAATACCTATCACACTTGAAATAGCAATTTCCTTGTTGCAATGTTTTCTTTTACCTAAATTATGATGAAAAATCATAAAATTCGGGCCCGAAAGCAAATATTTATATGATTTTTTACAAAAATAAAGTCAGATTTTACCTATTCTTGAAATAGATATTTTTGTTAAAACATTCAAAAAACGCGCTATCTCAGAGTACTGTGGATAAAATATGATGAAAAATTATAAAATTCGGGCGCGGAAGCAAATATTTAAATGTTTTTTTGGAAAAATAAAGTCAGATTTTACCTTTTTTTGAAATAGATATATTTGTTAAAACATTCATAAACATGCTTTTGGACCTTTACTATGGATAACATATGATGAAAAATTATAAAATTCGGGCGCGGAAGCAAATATTTTTATGATTTTTTACAGATATAAAGTCAGTTTTTACCTATTTTTGATGAATACTTTGTATATTGTAAGCTTCATTGGCTGGATTCTAGAATACCTACCAGACTTGAAATAGCAATTTTCTTGTTGTAATGTTTTCTTTTACCTAAATTATGATGAAAAATCATAAAATTCGGGCGCGGAAGCAAATATTTATATGATTTTTTACAAAAATAAAGTCAGATTTTAATTATTCTTGAAATGGATATTTTTGTTAAAACATTCATAAACATGCTTTTGGAGCTACACTGTGGATAAAATATGATGAAAATTTATAATATTCGGGCGCGGAAGCAAATATTTATATGATTTTTTACAAATAAAAAGTCAGATTTTACCAATTTTTGATGAATACGTTGTATATTGTAAGCTACATGGGCTGGATTCTAGAATACCTAACACACTTGAAATAGCAATTTTCTTGTTGCAATGGTTTCTTT
Organism: Stenolophus ochropezus; assembly: GCA_035578165.1. Taxonomy (NCBI): domain Eukaryota; kingdom Metazoa; phylum Arthropoda; class Insecta; order Coleoptera; family Carabidae; genus Stenolophus; species Stenolophus ochropezus. The sequence goes on from JAQOWZ010000460.1 coordinate 9,364, forward strand.
TAGCTAAAATATGACGAAAAATCATAAAATTCGGGCGCGGAAGCAAATATTTATATGATTTTTTACAAAAATAAAGTCAGATTTTACCTATTTTTGAAATGGATATTTTTGTTAGAACATTCATAAACATGCTTTTGGACCTATACTGTGGATAAAATATGATGAAAAATTATAAAATTCGGGCGCGGAAGCAAATATTTATTTAATTTTTTACAAAAATAAAGTCAGATTTTACCTATTTTTGATGAATACGTTGTATATTGTAAGCTACATTGGCTGGATTCTAGAATACCCACTACACTTGAAATAGCAATTTTCTTGTTGCAATGTTTTCTTTTACCTAAATTATGAAAAAAAATCATAAAATTCGGGCGCGGAAGCATATATTTATATGATTTTTTACAAAAATAAAGCCAGACTTTACCTATTCTTGAAATGGATATTTTTGTTAAAACATTCATAAACATGCTTTTGGACCTATACAGTGGATAAAATATAATGAAGATTTATAAAATTCGGACGCGGAAGCAAATATTTATATGATTTTTTACAAAAATAAAGTCAGATTTTACCTATTCTTGAAATGGATATTTTTGTTAAAACATTCATAAGCATGCTTTTGGACCTATACTGTGGATAAAATATGATGAAAATTTATAAAATTCGGGCGCGGAAGCAAATATTTATATGATTTTTTACAAAAAAAAAATCAGATTTTATTTATTTCAGATAAATACCGTTGTAAGCTTCATTAGCTGGATTCTAGAACAAATATAATTAGCGAAAACTTAACAATAAATTTAGTTAAAAAACAGTAAATCGAAGGCTGCTGTGGAAGAATTTAACTAAATTTATTGTGAAGTTTTCACAAATTATTTTTGAATTTTTAACTTTAATTAAATAAACTTGTTGCAATATATGTTAAGAAATAGTTATTTTCTTAGACTGCAGCCTTTAATTTACTATTTTCAATGCAATTTTAGTATAAATAACAATTTTTGTTAATTTTTCTGTTAATTATAAAAATAAAGTAGTACTGTTTTATATCATTGTAAAGCTAAAAAAAATCTCTATTTAAAAATACCATAGCTTAATATGACCTCCATATGAAAAATAAAAGTTGCTATCAGTAACTCGAAAATCGTTAGATATAAAAAAATATTGAGTACTTCTGCAAATTCACCATACAAAAGTGCCTTAAGGAAGTGCAAACCAGAATCTCGTATTATTTCATATAACAAAGTTATAAGAAAAAAAGAAAATCGCTAAACTTACATTTTCCCCTATATCTAGTGACCTATGCATTTTTTCGCAAATAACAAAACACCATTAAAATAGCCTCCTAACGGGGCAACTTTTGTCTAATTTAACCAACCTCGTAGCTCTTACGGTTCTCGAGATACCAATGCATTCGTATCTTAAATGGGACACCTGTATACTGTAAGCTACATGGGCTGGATTCTAGAATACCTAACACACTTAAAAAAGCAACTTTCTTGTTGCAATGTTTTCTTTTAGCTAAAATATGATGAAAAATCATAAAATTCGGGCGCGGAAGCAAATATTTTTATGATTTTTTACAAAAATAGTCAGATTTTACCTATTTTTGAAATGGATATTTTTGTTAAAATATTCATAAACATGCTTTTGGACCTATACTATGGATAAAATATGATGAAAAATTAAAAAATTGGTGCGCGAAACAAATATTTATATGATTTTTTTACAAAATAAAGTCAGATTTTACCTATTTTTGATGAATACGTTGTATATTGTAAGCTACATGGGCTGGATTCTAGAATACCTAACACACTTGAAATAGCAATTTTCTTGTTGCAATGTTTTCTTTTAGCTAAAATATGATAAAAAATCATAAAATTTTGGGCGCGGAAGCAAATATTTATATGATTTTTTACAAAAATAAAGTCAGATTTTACTTATTTTTGAAATAGATATTTTTGTTAAAACATTTTTAAACATGCTTTTGGACCTATACTATGGATAAAATATGATGAAAAATTATAAAATTCGGGCGCGAAAGCAAATATTTATAAATTTTTTTCAAAAATAAAGTCAGATTTTACCTATTTTTGATGAATACGTTGTATATTGTAAGCTTCATTGGCTGGATTCTAGAATACCTACCACACTTGAAATAGCAATTTTCTTGTTGCAATGTTTTCTTTTAGCTTAAATATGATTAAAAATCATAAAATTCGGGCGCGGAAGCAAATATTTATATGATTTTTTACAAAAAAAAAGTCAGATTTTACCTATTTTTGATGAATACGTTGTATATTGTAAGCTACATGGGCTGGATTCTAGAATACCTAACACACTTGAAATAGCAATTTTCTTGTTGCAATGTTTTCTTTTAGCTAAAATATGATGCAAAATCATAAAATTTGGGCGCGGAAGCATATATTTATATGATTTTTCATAAAATCAGATTTTACTTATTTTTGAAATAGATATTTTTGTTAAAACATTCTTAAACATGCTTTTGGACCTATACTATGGATAAAATATGATGAAAAATTATAAAATTGGTGCGCGAAACAAATATTTATATGATTTTTTTTCAAAAATAAAGACAGATTTTACCTATTTTTGATGAATACGTTGTATATTGTAAGCTTCATTGGCTGGATTCTAGAACACCTACCACACTTGAAATAGCAATTTTCTTGTTGCAATGTTTTCTTTTAGCTTAAATATGATTAAAAATCATAAAAATTCGGGCGCGGAAGCAAATATTTATATGATTTTTTACAAAAATAAAGTCAGATTTTACCTATTTTTGAGTGGATATTTTTGTTAAAACATTCATAAACATGCTTTTGGACCTATACTGTGGATAAAATATGATGAAAAATTATAACATTCGGGCGCGGAGGCAAATATTTATATGATTTTTCACAAAAATAAAGTCAGATTTTACCTATTTTTGATGAATACGTTGTATATTGTAAGCTACATGGGCTGGATTCTAGAATACCAACCACACTTGCAATAGCAATTATCTTGTTGCAATGTTTTCTTTTAGCTAAAATATGATGAAAAATCATAAAATTCGGGCGCGGAAGCAAACATTTATATGATTTTTTACAAAAATAAAGTCAGATTTTACCTATTCTTGAAATGGATATTTTTGTTCAAACATTCATAAACATGCTTTTGGACCTATAATACGGATAAAATATGATGAAAAATTATAAAATTCGGGCGCGGAAGCAAATATTTATATGATTTTTTACAAAAAAAAGTCAGATTTTACCTATTTTTGATGAATACGTTGTATATTGTAAGCTACATGGGCTGGATTCTAGAATACCTAACACACTTGAAATAGCAATTTTCTTGTTGCAATGTTTTCTTCTAGCTAAAATATGATGAAAAATCATAAAATTCGGGCGCGGAAGCAAACATTTATATGATTTTTTACAAAAAAAAAAGTCAGCTTTTATTTAATTTTGATGAATACGTTGTATGCTTCATTATCTGGATTCTAGAATACCTATCACACTTGAAATAGCAATTTCCTTGTTGCAATGTTTTCTTTTACCTAAATTATGATGAAAAATCATAAAATTCGGGCCCGAAAGCAAATATTTATATGATTTTTTTACAAAAATAAAGTCAGATTTTACCTATTCTTGAAATAGATATTTTTGTTAAAACATTCAAAAACATGCTTTTGAACCTATACTGTGGATAAAATATGATGAAAAATTATAAAATTCGGGCGCGGAAGCAAATATTTAAATGTTTTTTTGGAAAAATAAAGTCAGATTTTACCTTTTTTTGAAATAGATATATTTGTTAAAACATTCATAAACATGCTTTTGGACCTTTACTATGGATAACATATGATGAAAAATTATAAAATTCGGGCGCGGAAGCAAATATTTTTATGATTTTTTACAGATATAAAGTCAGTTTTTACCTATTTTTGATGAATACTTTGTATATTGTAAGCTTCATTGGCTGGATTCTAGAATACCTACCACACTTGAAATAGCAATTTTCTTGTTGCAATGTTTTCTTTTACCTAAATTATGATGAAAAATCATAGAATTCGGGCGCGGAAGCAAATATTTATATGATTTTTTACAAAAATAAAGTCAGATTTTACCTATTTTTGAAATAGATATTTTTGTTAAAAACATTCTTAAACATGCTTTTGGACCTATACTATGGATAAAATATGATGAAAAATTATAAAATTCGGGCGCGGAAGCAAATATTTATACGATTTTTTACAAAAAAAAAGTCAGATTTTATCTATTTTGATGAATACGTTGTATATTGTAAGCTACAGGGGCTGGATTCTAGAGTACCTAACACACTTGAAATAGCAATTTTCTTGTTGCAATGTTTTCTTTTAGCTAAAATATGATAAAAAATCATAAAATTCGGGCGCGGAAGCAAATATTTATATGATTTTTTACAAAAATAAAGTCAGGTTTCACCTATTTTTGAGAGGGATATTTTTGTTAAAACATTCATAAACATGCTTTTGGACCTATACTATGAATAAAATATGATAAAAAATTATAAAATTCGGGCGCGGAAGCAAATATTTTTATGATTTTTTACAGATATAAAGTCAGTTTTTACCTATTTTTGATGAATACTTTGTATATTGTAAGCTTCATTGGCTGGATTCTAGAATACCTACCACACTTGAAATAGCAATTTTCTTGTTGCAATGTTTTCTTTTACCTAAATTATGATGAAAAATCATAGAATTCGGGCGCGGAAGCAAATATTTATATGATTTTTTACAAAAATAAAGTCAGATTTTTCCTATTTTTGAAATAGATATTTTTGTTAAAACATTCTTAAACATGCTTTTGGACCTATACTATGGATAAAATATGATGAAAAATTATAAAATTCGGGCGCGGAAGCAAATATTTATATATTTTTTTTCAAAAATAAAGTCAGATTTTACCTGTTTTTGAAGAATATGTTGTATATTGTAAGCTTCATTGGCTGGATTCTAGAATACCTACCACACTTGAAATAGCAATGTTCTTGTTGCAATGTTTTCTTTTAGCTAAAATATGATTAAAAATCATAAAATTCGGGCGCGGAAGCAAATATTATATGATTTTTTACAAAAATAAAGTCAGATTTTACCTATTTTTGAATGGATATTTTTGTTAAAACATTCATAAACATGCTTTTGGACCTAGACTGTAGATAAAATATGATGAAAAATTATAAAATTCGGGCGCGGAGGCAAATATTTAAATAATTTTTTACAAAAATAATGTCAGATTTTACCAATTTTTGATGAATACGTTGTTTATTGTAAGCTTCATTGGCTGGATTCTAGAATACCTACCACACTTGAAATAGCAATTTTCTTGTTGCAATGTTTTCTTTTACCTAAATTATGATGAAAAATTATAAAATTCTGGCGCGATAGCAAATATTTATATGATTTTTTACAAAAATAAAGTCAGATTTTACCTATTCTTGAAATAGATATTTTTGTTAAAACATTCATAAACATGCTTTTGGACCTATACTGCGGATAAAATATGATAAAAAATTATAAAATTCGGGCGCGGAAGCAAATATTTACATAATTTTTTACAAAAAAAAAGTCAGATTTCACCTAATTTTGATGAATACGTTGTATATTGTAAGCTACATGGGCTGGATTCTATAATACCTAACACACTTGAAATAGCTATTTTCTTGTTGCAATGTTTTCTTTTAGCTAAAATATGATAAAAAATCATAAAATTCGGGCGCGGAAGCAAATATTTATATGATTTTTTACAAAAATAAAGTCAGATTTCACCTATTTTTGAGAGGGATATTTTTGTTAAAACATTTATAAACATGCTTTTGATCCTATACTATGGATAAAATATGATAAAAAATTATAAAATTCGGGCGCGGAAGCAAATATTTATATGATTTATTACAAAAATAAAGTCAGATTTTACCTATTTTTGATGAATACGCTGTATATTGTAATCTTCATTGGCTGGATTCTAGAATACTTACCACACTTGAAATAGCAATTTTCTTGTTGTAATGTTTTCTTTTACCTAAATTATGATGAAAAATCTTAGAATTCGGGCGCGGAAGCAAATATTTATATGATTTTTTACAAAAAAAAGTCAGATTTTACCTATTCTTGAAATGAATATTTTTGTTAAAACATTCATAAACATGCTTTTGGACCTATACTGTGGATAAAATATGATAAAAAATTATAAAATTCGGGCGCGGAAGCAAATATTTATATGATTTTTTTACAAAAATAATGTCAGATTTTACCAATTTTTGATTAATACGTTGTATATTGTAAGCTTCTTTGGCTGGATTCTAGAATACCTACCACACTTGAAATAGCAATTTTCTTGTTGCAATGTTTTCTTTTACCTAAATTATGATGAAAAATTATAAAATTCTGGCGCGATAGCAAATATTTATATGATTTTTTACAAAAATAAAGTCAGATTTTACCTATTCTTGAAATAGATATTTTTGTTAAAACATTAATAAACATGCTTTTGGAACTATACTGCGGATAATATATGATGAAAAATTATAAAATTCGGGCGCGGAAGCAAATATTTACATAATTTTTTACAAAAAAAAAGTCAGATTTCACCTAATTTTGTTGAATTCGTTGTATATTGTAAGCTACATGGCTGGATTCTATAATACCTAACACACTTGAAATAGCAATTTTCTTGTTGCAATGTTTTCTTTTAGCTAAAATAAGATAAAAAATTATATAATTCGGGCGCGGAAGCAAATATTTATATGATTTTTTACAAAAAAAAAGTCAGATTTTACCTATTTTTGATGAATACGTTGTATATTGTAAGCTACATGGGCTGGACTCTAGAATACCTAACACACTTGAAATAGCAATTTTCTTGTTGCAATGTTTTCTTTTAGCTAAAATATGATGAGAAATCATAAAATTCGGGCGCAAAAGCAAATATTTATATGATTTTTTACAAAAATAAAGTCAAATTTTACATATTTTTAAAATGGATATTTTTGTTAAAACGTTCATAAACATGCTTTTGGACCTATATTGCGGATAAAATATGATGAAAAATTATAAAATTCGGGCGCGCAAACAAATATTTATGATTTTTTACGAAAAAAACTCAGATATTAACTATTTTTGATGAATACTTTGTATATTGTAAGCTTCATTGGCTGGATTCTAGAATACCTACCACACTTGAAATAGCAATTTTTTTGTTGCAAATGTTTTCTTTTACGTAAATTATGATGAAAAATCATAAAATTCGGGCGCGGAAGCAAATATTTATATGATTTTTTACAAAAATAATGTCAGATTTTTCCTATTCTTGAAATGGATATTTTTGTTAAAACATTCATAAACATGCTTTTGGACCTATACTGCGGATAAAATATGATGAAAAATTATAAAATTCGGACGCGCAAACAAATATTTATATGATTTTTTACAAAAAAATGTCAGATTTTACCTATTTTTGATGAATACGTTGTATATTGTAAGCTACATGAACTGGATTCTAGAATACCTAACACACTTGAAATAGCAATTTCTTGTTGCAATGTTTTCTTTTAGCTAAAATATGATGAAAAATCATAAAATTCGGGCTCGGAAGCAAATATTTATATGATTTTTTACAAAAATAAAGTAAGATTTTACATATTTTTGAAATGGATATTTTTGTTAAAACGTCATAAACATGATTTTGGACCTATACTATGGATAAAATATGATGAAAAATTATAAAATTCGAGCGTGGAAGCAAATATTTATGATTTTTTACAAAAATAAAGTCAGATTTTACCTATTTTTGATGAATACGTTGTATATTGTAAGCTTCATTGGCTGGATTCTAGAATACCTACCACACTTGAAATAGCAATTTTCTTGTTGCAATGTTTTCTTTTACCTAAAATATGATGAAAAATCATAAAATTCGGGCGCTGAAGCAAATATTTATATGATTTTTTACAAAAATAAAGTCAGATTTTTCCTATTCTTGAAATGGATATTTTTGTTAAAACATTCATAAACATGCTTTTGGACCTATATTGCGGATAAAATATGATGAAAAATTATATAATTCGGGCGCGCAAACAAATATTTATATGTTTTTTTACAAAAAAAAAGTCAGATTTTACCTATTTTTGATGAATACGTTGTATATTGTAAGCTACATGGACTGGATTCTAGAATACCTAACACACTTGAAATAGCAATTTTCTTGTTGCAATGTTTTCTTTTAGCTAAAATATGATGAAAAATCATAAAATTCGGGCGCCGAAGATAATATTTATATGATTTTTTACAAAAATAAAGTCAGATTTTTCCTATTCTTGAAAAGGATATTTATGTTAAAACATTCATAAACATGCTTTTGGACCTATACTGCGGATAAAATATGATAAAAAATTATAAAATTCGGGCGCGCAAACAAATATTTATATGATTTTTTACAAAAAAAAGTCAGATTTTTCCTATTTTTGATGAATACGTTGTATATTGTAAGCTACATGGGCTGGATTCTAGAATACCTAACACACTGGAAATAGCAATTTTCTTGTTGCAATGTTTTCTTTTACCTAAAATATGATGAAAAATCATAAAATTCGGGCGCGGAAGCAAATACTTATATGATTTTTTACAAAAATAAAGTCATATTTTTCCTATTCTTGAAATGGATATTTTTGTTAAAACATTCATAAACATGCTTTTGGACCTATATTGTGGATAAAATATGATAAAAAATTATAAAATTCGGGCGCGCAAACAAATATTTATATGATTTTTACAAAAAAAAAGTCAGATTTTACCTATTTTTGATGAATACGTTGTATATTGTAAGCTACATGGGCTGGACTCTAGAATACCTAACACACTTGAAATAGCAATTTTCTTGTTGCAATGTTTTCTTTTAGCCAAAATATGATGAGAAATCATAAAATTCGGGCGCAAAAGCAAATATTTATATGATTTTTTACAAAAATAAAGTCAAATTTTACATATTTTTAAAATGGATATTTTTGTTAAAACGTTCATAAACATGCTTTTGGACCTATATTGCGGATAAAATATGATAAAAAATTATAAAATTCGGGCGCGCAAACAAATATTTATGATTTTTTACGAAAAAAACTCAGATATTAACTATTTTTGATGAATACGTTGTATATTGTAAGCTTCATTGGCTGGATTCTAGAATACCTACCACACTTGAAATAGCAATTTTCTTGTTGCAATGTTTTGTTTTACGTAAATTATGATGAAAAATCATAAAACTCGGGCTCGGAAGCAAATATTTATATGATTTTTTACAAAAATAAAGTAAGATTTTACCTATTTTTGATGAATACGTTGTATATTGTAAGCTACATGGACTGGATTCTAGAATACCTAACACACTTGAAATAGCAATTTTCTTGTTGCAATGTTTTCTTTTAGCTAAAATATGATGAAAAATCATAAAATTCGGGCTCGGAAGCAAATATTTATATGATTTTTTACAAAAATAAAGTAAGATTTTACATATTTTTGAAATGGATATTTTTGTTAAAACGTTCATAAACATGATTTTGGACCTATACTATGGATAAAATATGATGAAAAATTATAAAATTCGAGCGTGGAAGCAAATATTTATGATTTTTTACAAAAATAAAGTCAGATTTTACCTATTTTTGATGAATACGTTGTATATTGTAAGCTTCATTGGCTGGATTCTAGAATACCTACCACACTTGAAATAGCAATTTTCTTGTTGCAATGTTTTCTTTTACCTAAAAATATGATGAAAAATCATAAAATTCGGGCGCTGAAGCAAATATTTATATGATTTTTTACAAAAATAAAGTCAGATTTTTCCTATTCTTGAAATGGATATTTTTGTTAAAACATTCATAAACATGCTTTTGGACCTATATTGCGGATAAAATATGATGAAAAATTATATAATTCGGGCGCGCAAACAAATTTTTATATGTTTTTTTACAAAAAAAAAGTCAGATTTTACCTATTTTTGATGAATACGTTGTATATTGTAAGCTACATGGACTGGATTCTAGAATACCTAACACACTTGAAATAGCAATTTTCTTGTTGCAATGTTTTCTTTTAGCTAAAATATGATGAAAAATCATAAAAATTCGGGCGCGGAAGCAAATATTTATATGATATTTTACAAAAATAAAGTCAGATTTTTCCTATTCTTGTAATGGATATTTTTGTTAAAACATTCATAAACATGCTTTTGGAACTATATTGCGGATAAAATATGATGAAAAATTACAAAATTCAGGCGCGCAAACAAATATTTATATGATTTTTTACAAAAAAAAAGTCAGATTTTACCTATTTTTGATGAATACGTTGTATATTGTAAGCTACATGGACTGGATTCTAGAATACCTAACACACTTGAAATAGCAATTTTCTTGTTGCAATGTTTTCTTTTAGCTAAAATATGATGAAAAATCATAAAATTCGGGCGCCGAAGAAAATATTTATATGATTTTTTACAAAAATAAAGTCAGATTTTTCCTATTCTTGAAATGGATATTTATGTTAAAACATTCATAAACATGCTTTTGGACCTATACTGCGGATAAAATATGATAAAAAATTATAAAATTCGGGCGCGCAAACAAATATTTATATGATTTTTACAAAAAAAAAGTCAGATTTTTCCTATTTTTGATGAATACGTTGTATATTGTAAGCTACATGGGCTGGATTCTAGAATACCTAACACACTTGAAATAGCAATTTTCTTGATGCAATGTTTTCTTATACCTAAAATATGATAAAAAATCATAAAATTCGGGCGCGGAAGCAAATACTTATATGATTTTTTACAAAAATAAAGTCATATTTTTCCTATTCTTGAAATGGATATTTTTGTTAAAACATTCATAAACATGTTTTTGGACCTATATTGCGGATAAAATATGATGAAAAATTATAAAATTCGGGCGCGCAAACAATATTTATATGATTTTTTACAAAAAAAAAAGTCAGATTTTACCTATTTTTGATGAATACGTTGTATATTGTAAGCTACATGGGCTGGACTCTAGAATACCTAACACACTTGAAATAGCAATTTTCTTGTTGCAATGTTTTCTTTTAGCTAAAATATGATGAGAAATCATAAAATTCGGGCGCAAAAGCAAATATGACGCGCTATCTCAGAGTGATTTTTTACAAAAATAAAGTCAAATTTTACATATTTTTAAAATGGATATTTTTGTTAAAACGTTCATAAACATGCTTTTGGACCTATATTGCGGATAAAATATGATGAAAAATTATAAAATTCGGGCGCGCAAACAAATATTTATGATTTTTTACGAAAAAAACTCAGATATTAACTATTTTTGATGAATACGTTGTATATTGTAAGCTTCATTGGCTGGATTCTAGAATACCTACCACACTTGAAATAGCAATTTTTTTGTTGCAATGTTTTCTTTTACGTAAATTATGATGAAAAATCATAAAATTCGGGCGCGGGAGCAAAATTTATATGATTTTTTACAAAAATAATGTCAGATTTTTCCTATTCTTGAAATGGATATTTTTGTTAAAACATTCATAAACATGCTTTTGGACCTATACTGCGGATAAAATATGATGAAAAATTATAAAATTCGGGCGCGCAAACAAATATTTATATGATTTTTTACAAAAAAAAAGTCAGATTTTACCTATTTTTGATGAATACGTTGTATATTGTAAGCTACATGGACTGGATTCTAGAATACCTAAAACACTTGAAATAGCAATTTTCTTGTTGCAATGTTTTCTTTTAGCTAAAATATGATAAAAAATCATAAAATTCGGGCTCGGAAGCAAATATTTATATGATTTTTTACAAAAATAAAGTAAGATTTTACATATTTTTGAAATGGATATTTTTGTTAAAACGTTCATAAACATGATTTTGGACCTATACTATGGATAAAATATGATGAAAAATTATAAAATTCGAGCGTGGAAGCAAATATTTATGATTTTTTACAAAAATAAATTCAGATTTTACCTATTTTTGATGAATACGTTGTATATTGTAAGCTTCATTGGCTGGATTCTAGAATACCTACCACACTTGAAATAGCAATTTTCTTGTTGCAATGTTTTCTTTTACCTAAAATATGATGAAAAACCATAAAATTCGGGCGCTGAAGCAAATATTTATATGATTTTTTTACAAAAATAAAGTCAGATTTTTCCTATTCTTGAAATGGATATTTTTGTTAAAACATTCATAAACATGCTTTTGGACCTATATTGCGGATAAAATATGATGAAAAATTATATAATTCGGGCGCGCAAACAAATATTTATATGTTTTTTTACAAAAAAAAAGTCAGATTTTACCTATTTTTGATGAATACGTTGTATAGTGTAAGCTACATGGACTGGATTCTAGAATACCTAACACACTTGAAATAGCAATTTTCTTGTTGCAATGTTTTCTTTTAGCTAAAATATGATGAAAAATCATAAAATTTGGGCGCGGAAGCAAATATTTATATGATTTTTTACAAAAATAATGTCAGATTTTTCCTATTCTTGAAATGGATATTTTTGTTAAAACATTCATAAACATGCTTTTGGACCTATACTGCGGATAAAATATGATGAAAAATTATAAAATTCGGGCGCGCAAACAAATATTTATATGATTTTTTACAAAAAAAAAGTCAGATTTTACCTATCTTTGATGAATACGTTGTATATTGTAAGCTACATGGGCTGGATTCTAGAATACCTAACACACTTGAAATAGCAATTTTCATGTTGCAATGTTTTCTTTTAGCTAAAATATGATGAGAAATCATAAAATTCGGGCGCGAAAGCAAATATTTATATGATTTTTTACAAAAATAAAGTCAGATTTTACATATATTTGAAATGGATATTTTTGTTAAAACGTTCATAAACATGCTTTTGGACTTATACTGCGGATAAAATATGATGAAAAATTATAAAATTCGGGCGCATAAACAAATATTTATATGATTTTTTACAAAAAAAAAAGTCAGATTTTTCCTATTTTTGATGAATACGTTGTATATTGTAAGCTACATGGGCTGGATTCTAGAATACCTACCACACTTAAAATAGCAATTTTCTTGTTGCAATGTTTTCTTTTAGCTAAAATATGATGAAAAATCATAAAATTCGGGCGCGGAAGCAAATATTTATATGATTTTTTACAAAAATAATGTCAGATTTTTCCTATTCTTGAAATGGATATTTATGTTAAAACATTCATAAACATGCTTTTGGACCTATACTGCGGATAAAATATGATGAAAAATTATAAAATTCGGGCGCGGAAGTACATATTTATATGATTTTTTACAAAAAAAAAGTCAGATTTTACATATTTTTGATGAATACGTTGTATATTGTAAGCTTCATTGGCTGGATTCTAAAATACCTACCTCACTTGAAATAGCAATTTTCTTGTTGCAATGTTTTCTTTTACCTAAATTATGATGAAAAATCATAAAATTCGGGCGTGGAAGCAAATAATGATATGATTTTTTACAAAAATAAAGTCAGATTTTACCTATTTTTGATGAATACGTTGTATATTGTAAGCTACATGGGCTGGATTCTAGAATACGTAACACACTTGAAATAGCAATTTTCTTGTTGCAATGTTTTCTTTTAGCTAAAATATGATGAAAAATTATAATATTCGGGCTCGGAAGAAAATATTTATAGGATTTTTTACAAAAATAAAGTCAGATATTACATATTTTTGAAATGGATATTTTTGTTAAAACGTTCATAAGCATGCTTTTGGACCTATACTGCGGATAAAATATGATGAAAAATTATAAAATTCGGGCGCGCAAACAAATATTTATATGATTTTTTACAAAAAAAAAGTCAGATTTTTCCTATTTTTGATGAATACGTTGTATATTGTAAGCTTTATGGGCTGGATTCTAGAATACCTAACACACTTGAAATAGCAATTTTCTTGTTGCAATGTTTTCTTTTACCTAAAATATGATGAAAAATCATAAAATTCGGGCGCGGAAGCAAATACTTATATGATTTTTTACAAAAATAAAGTCATATTTTTCCTATTCTTGAAATGGATATTTTTGTTAAAACATTCATAAACATGCTTTTGGACCTATATTGCGGATAAAATATGATAAAAAATTATAAAATTCGGGCGCGCAAACAAATATTTATATGACTTTTTACAAAAAAAAGTCAGATTTTACCTATTTTTGATGAATACGTTGTATATTGTAAGCTACATGGGCTGGACTCTAGAATACCTAACACACTTGAAATAGCAATTTTCTTGTTGCAATGTTTTCTTTTATCTAAAATATGATGAGAAATCATAAAATTCGGGCGCAAAAGCAAATATTTATATGATATTTTACAAAAATAAAGTAAAATTTTACATATTTTTGAAATGGATATTTTTGTTAAAACATTTATAAACATGCTTTTGGACCTATACTGCGGATAAAATATGATGAAAAATTATAAAATTCGGGCACGCAAACAAATATTTATATGATTTTTTACAAAAAAAAAGTCAGATTTTTCCTATTTTTGTTGAATACGTTGTATATTGTAAGCTACATGGGCTAGATTCTAGAATACCTACCACACTTGAAATAGCAATTTTCTTGTTGCAATATTTTCTTTTAGCTAAAATATGATGAAAAATCATAAAATTCGGGCGCGGAAGCAAATATATATATGATTTTTACAAAAATAAAGTCAGATTTTTCCTATTCTTGAAATGGATATTTATATTAAAACATTCATAAACATGCTTTTGGACCTATACTGCGGATAAAATATGATGAAAAATTATAAAATTCGGGCGCGCAAACAAATATTTATATGATTTTTTACAAAAAAAAAGTCAGATTTTACCTATTTTTTATGAATACGTTGTATATTGTAAGCTACATGGGCTGGATTCTAGAATACCTAACACACTTGAAATAGCAATTTTCTTGTTGCAATGTTTTCTTTTAGCTAAAATATGATGAGAAATCATAAAATTCGGGCGCGGAAGCAAATATTTATATGATTTTTTACAAAAATAAAGTCAGATTTTAAATATATTTGAAATGGATATTTTTGTTAAAACGTTCATAAACATGCTTTTGGACCTATACTGCGGATAAAATATGAAGAAAAATTATAAAATTCGGGCGCGCAAACAAATATTTATATGATTTTTTACAAAATAAAAAGTCAGATTTTTCCTATTTTTGATGAATACGTTGTATATTGTAAGCTACATGGACTGGATTCTAGAATACCTAACACACTTGAAATAGCAATTTTCTTGTTGCAATGTTTTCTTTTAGCTAAAATATGATGAAAAATCATAAAATTCGGGCTCGGAAGCAAATATTTATATGATTTTTTACAAAAAAAAAGTAAGATTTTGCATATTTTTGAAATGGATATTTTTGTTAAAACGTTCATAAACATGATTTTGGACCTATACTATGGATAAAATATGATGAAAAATTATAAAATTTGAGCGTGGAAGCAAATATTTATGATTTTTTACAAAAATAAAGTCAGATTTTACCTATTTTTGATGAATACGTTGTATATTGTAAGCTTCATTGGCTGGATTCTAGAATACCTACCACACTGGAAATAGCAATTTTCTTGTTGCAATGTTTTCTTTTACCTAAAATATGATGAAAAATCATAAAATTCGGGCGCTGAAGCAAATATTTATATGATTTTTTACAAAAGTAGTCAGATTTTTCCTATTCTTGAAATGGATATTTTTGTTAAAACATTCATAAACATGCTTTTGGACCTATATTGCGGATAAAATATGATGAAAAATTATATAATTCGGGCGCGCAAACAAATATTTATATGTTTTTTTACAAAAAAAAAGTCAGATTTTACCTATTTTTGATGAATACGTTGTATATTGTAAGCTACATGGACTGGATTCTAGAATACCTAACACACTTGAAATAGCAATTTTCTTGTTGCAATGTTTTCTTTTAGCTAAAATATGATGAAAAATCATAAAATTCGGGCGCGGAAGCAAATATATATATGATTTTTTACAAAAATAAAGTCAGATTTTTCCTATTCTTGTAATGGATATTTTTGTTAAAACATTCATAAACATGCTTTTGGACCTATATTGCGGATAAAATATGATGAAAAATTACAAAATTCGGGCGCGCAAACAAATATTTATATGATTTTTTACAAAAAAAAGTCAGATTTTACCTATCTTTGATGAATACGTTGTATATTGTAAGCTACATGGGCTGGATTCTAGAATACCTAACACACTTGAAATAGCAATTTTCATGTTGCAATGTTTTCTTTTAGCTAAAATATGATGAGAAATCATAAAATTCGGGCGCGGAAGCAAATATTTATATGATTTTTTACAAAAATAAAGTCAGATTTTACATATATTTGAAATGGATATTTTTGTTAAAACGTTCATAAACATGCTTTTGGACCTATACTGCGGATAAAATATGATGAAAAATTATAAAATTCGGGCGCGCAAACAAATATTTATATGATTTTTTACAAAAAAAAAGTCAGATTTTTTCCTATTTTTGATGAATACGTTGTATATTGTAAGCTACATGGGCTGGATTCTAGAATACCTACCACACTTAAAATAGCAATTTTCTTGTTGCAATGTTTTCTTTTAGCTAAAATATGATGAAAAATCATAAAATTCGGGCGCGGAAGCAAATATTTATATGATTTTTTACAAAAATAATGTCAGATTTTTCCTATTCTTGAAATGGATATTTATGTTAAAACATTCATAAACATGCTTTTGGACCTATACTGCGGATAAAATATGATGTAAAATTATAAAATTCGGGCGCGCAAACAAATATCTATATGATTTTTTAGAAAAAAAAAGTCAGATTTTTCCTATTTTTGATGAATACGTTGTATATTGTAAGCTTTATGGGCTGGATTCTAGAATACCTAACACATTTGAAATAGCAATTTTCTTGTTGCAATGTTTTCTTTTACCTAAATTATGATGAAAAATCATAAAATTCGGGCGTGGAAGCAAATAATGATATGATTTTTTACAAAAATAAAGTCAGATTTTACCTATTTTTGATGAATACGTTGTATATTGTAAGCTACATGGGCTGGATTCTAGAATACGTAACACACTTGAAATAGCAATTTTCTTGTTGCAATGTTTTCTTTTAGCTAAAATATGATGAAAAATTATAATATTCGGGCTCGGAAGAAAATATTTATATGATTTTTTACAAAAATAAAGTCAGATATTACATATTTTGGAATGGATATTTTTGTTAAAACGTTCATAAGCATGCTTTTGGACCTATACTGCGGATAAAATATGATGAAAAATTATAAAATTCGGGCGCGCAAACAAATATTTATATGATTTTTTACAAAAAAAAAGTCAGATTTTTCCTATTTTTGATGAATACGTTGTATATTGTAAGCTTTATGGGCTGGATTCTAGAATACCTAACACACTTGAAATAGCAATTTTCTTGTTGCAATGTTTTCTTTTACCTAAAATATGATGAAAAATCATAAAATTCGGGCGCGGAAGCAAATACTTATTTGATTTTTTACAAAAATAAAGTCATATTTTTCCTATTGTTGAAATGGATATTTTTGTTAAAACATTCATAAACATGCTTTTGGACCTATATTGCGGATAAAATATGATAAAAAATTATAAAATTCGGGCGCGCAAACAAATATTTATATGACTTTTTACAAAAAATAGTCAGATTTTACCTATTTTTGATGAATACGTTGTATATTGTAAGCTACATGGGCTGGACTCTAGAATACCTAACACACTTGAAATAGCAATTTTCTTGTTGTAATGTTTTCTTTTATCTAAAATATGATGAGAAATCATAAAATTCGGGCGCAAAAGCAAATATTTATATGATATTTTACAAAAATAAAGTCAAATTTTACATATTTTTGAAATGGATATTTTTGTTAAAACGTTCATAAACATGCTTTTGGACCTATACTGCGGATAAAATATAATGAAAAATTATAAAATTCGGGCGCGCAAACAAATATTTATGATTTTTTACAAAAAAAACTCAGATATTAACTATTTTTGATGAATACGTTGTATATTGTAAGCTTCATTGGCTGTATTCTAGAATACCTACCACACTTGAAATAGCAATTTTTTTGTTGCAATGTTTTCTTTTACGTAAATTATGATGAAAAATCATAAAATTCGGGCGCGGAAGAAAATATTTATATGATTTTTTACAAAAATAAAGTCAGATTTTTCCTATTCTTGAAATGGATATTTTTGTTAAAACATTTATAAACATGCTTTTGGACCTATACTGCGGATAAAATATGATGAAAAATTATAAAATTCGGGCGCGCAAACAAATATTTATATGATTTTTTACAAAAAAAAAGTCAGATTTTACCTATTTTTGATGAATACGTTGTATATTGTAAGCTACATGGGCTGGATTCTAGAATACCTAACACACTTGAAATAGCAATTTTCTTATTGCAATGTTTTCTTTTAGCTAAAATATGATGAGAAATCATAAAATTCGGGCGCGGAAGCAAATATTTATATGATTTTTTACAAAAATAAAGTCAGATTTTACATATATTTGAAATGGATATTTTTGTTAAAACGTTCATAAACATGCTTTTGGACCTATACTGCGGATAAAATATGATGAAAAATTATAAAATTCGGGCGCGCAAACAAATATTTATATGATTTTTTACAAAATAAAAAGTCAGATTTTTCCTATTTTTGATGAATACGTTGTATATTGTAAGCTACATGGACTGGATTCTAGAATACCTAACACACTTGAAATAGCAATTTTCTTGTTGCAATGTTTTCTTTTAGCTAAAATATGATGAAAAATCATAAAATTCGGGCTCGGAAGCAAATATTTATATGATTTTTTACAAAAATAAAGTAAGATTTTACATATTTTTGAAATGGATATTTTTGTTAAAACGTTCATAAACATGATTTTGGATCTATACTATAGATAAAATATGATGAAAAATTATAAAATTCGAGCGTGGAAGCAAATATTTATGATTTTTTACAAAAATAAAGTCAGATTTTACCTATTTTTGATGAATACGTTGTATATTGTAAGCTTCATTGGCTGGATTCTAGAATACCTACCACACTTGAAATAGCAATTTTCTTGTTGCAATGTTTTCTTTTACCTAAAATATGATGAAAAATCATAAAACTCGGGCGCTGAAGCAAATATTTATATGATTTTTTACAAAAGTAGTCAGATTTTTCCTATTCTTGAAATGGATATTTTTGTTAAAACATTCATAAACATGCTTTTGGACCTATATTGCGGATAAAATATGATGAAAAATTATATAATTCGGGCGCGCAAACAAATATTTATATGTTTTTTTACAAAAAAAAAGTCAGATTTTACCTATTTTTGATGAATACGTTGTATATTGTAAGCTACATGGACTGGATTCTAGAATACCTACCACACTTGAAATAGCAATTTTCTTGTTGCAATGTTTTCTTTTAGCTAAAATATGATGAAAAATCATAAAATTCGGGCGCGGAAGCAAAAATATATATGATTTTTTACAAAAATAAAGTCAGATTTTTCCTATTCTTGTAATGGATATTTTTGTTAAAACATTCATAAACATGCTTTTGGACCTATATTGCGGATAAAATATGATGAAAAATTACAAAATTCGGGCGCGCAAACAAATATTTATATGATTTTTTACAAAAAAAAGTCAGATTTTACCTATCTTTGATGAATACGTTGTATATTGTAAGCTACATGGGCTGGATTCTAGAATACCTAACACACTTGAAATAGCAATTTTCATGTTGCAATGTTTTCTTTTAGCTAAAATATGATGAGAAATCATAAAATTCGGGCGCGGAAGAAAATATTTATATGATTTTTTACAAAAATAAAGTCAGATTTTACATATATTTGAAATGGATATTTTTGTTAAAACGTTCATAAACATGCTTTTGGACCTATACTGCGGATAAAATATGATGAAAAATTATAAAATTCGGGCGCGCAAACAAATATTTATATGATTTTTTACAAAAAAAAAAGTCAGATTTTTCCTATTTTTGATGAATACGTTGTATATTGTAAGCTACATGGGCTGGATTCTAGAATACCTACCACACTTAAAATAGCAATTTTCTTGTTGCAATGTTTTATTTTAGCTAAAATATGATGAAAAATCATAAAATTCGGGCGCGGAAGCAAATATTTATATGATTTTTTACAAAAATAATGTCAGATTTTTCCTATTCTTGAAATGGATATTTTTGTTAAAACATTCATAAACATGCTTTTGGACCTATATTGCGGATAAAATATGATGAAAAATTATAAAATTCGGGCGCGCAAACAAATATTTATATAATTTTTTACAAAAAAAAAGTCAGATTTTACCTATTTTTGATGAATACGTTGTATAATGTAAGCTACATTGGCTAGATTCTACAATACCTAACACACTTGAAATAGCAATTTTCTTGTTGCAATGTTTTCTTTTAGCTAAAATATGATGAGAAATCATAAAATTCGGGCGCGGAAGCAAATAATTATATGATTTTTTACAAAAATAAAGTCAGATTTTACATATATTTGAAGTGGATATTTTTGTTAAAACGTTCATAAACATGCTTTTGGACCTATACTGCGGATAAAATATGATGAAAAATTATAAAATTCGGGCGCGCAAACAAATATTTATATGATTTTTTACAAGAAAAAGTCAGATTTTACCTATTTTTGATGAATACGTTGTATATTGTAAGCTACATGGGCTGGATTCTAGAATACCTAATACACTTGAAATAGCAATTTTTTTGTTACAATGTTTTCTTTTACGTGAATTATGATGAAAAATCATAAAATTCGGGCGCGGAAGCAAATATTTATATGATTTTTTACAAAAATAAAGTCAGATTTTTCCTATTCTTGAAATGGATATTTATGTTAAAACATTCATAAACATGCTTTTGGACCTATCCTGCGGAAAAAATATGATGAAAAATTATAAAATTCGGGCGCGTAAACAAATATTTATATGATTTTTTACAAAAAAAAAGTAAGATTTTACCTATTTTTGATGAATAGGTTGCATATTGTAAGCTACATGGGCCGGATTCTAGAATACCTAACACACTTGAAATAGCAATTTTCTTGTTGCAATGTTTTCTTTTAGCTAAAATATGATGAAAAATCATAAAATTCGGGCTCGGAAGCAAATATTTATATGATTTTTTACAAAAATAAAGCAAGATTTTACATATTTTTGAAATGGATATTTTTGTTAAAACGTTCATAAGCATGATTTTGGACCTATACTATGGATAAAATATGATGAAAAATTATAAAATTCGAGCGTAGAAGCAAATATTTATATAATTTTTTACAAAAATAAAGTCAGATTTTACCTATTTTTGATACATACGTTGTATATTGTAAGCTTCATTGGCTGGATTCTAGAATACCTACCACACTTGAAATAGCAATTTTCTTGTTGCAATGTTTTCTTTTACCTAAATAAAATATGATGAAAAATCATAAAATTCGGGCGCGGAAGCAAATATTTATATGATTTTTTACAAAAATAAAGTCAGATTTTTCCTATTCTTGAAATGGATATTTTTGTTATAACATTCATAAACATGCTTTTGGACCTATATTGCGGATAAAATATGATGAAAAATTATAAAATTCGGGCGCGCAAACAAATATTTATATGTTTTTTTTACAAAAAAAAGTCAGATTTTACCTATTTTTGATAAATACGTTGTATATTGTAAGCTACATTGACTGGATTCTAGAATACCTAACACACTTGAAATAGCAATTTTCTTGTTGCAATGTTTTCTTTTAGCTAAAATATGATGAGAAATCATAAATTTCGGGCGCGGAAGCAAATATTTATATGATTTTTTACAAAAATAATGTCAGATTTTTCCTATTCTTGAAATAGATATTTTTGTTAAAACATTCATAAACATGCTTTTGGACCTATACTGCGGATAAAATATGATGAAAAATTATAAAATTCGGGCGCGCAAACAAAAATTTATGATTTTTTACAAAAAAAAAGTCAGATTTTTCCTATTTTTGATGAATACGTTGTATATTGTAAGCCACATGGGCCGGATTCTAGAATACCTACCACACTTGAAATAGCAATTCTCTTGTTGCAATGTTTTCTTTTAGCTAAAAAAATATGATGAAAAATCATAAAATTCGGGCGCGGAAGCAAATATTTATATGATTTTTTACAAAAATAAAGTCAGATTTTTCCTATTCTTGAAATGGATATTTATGTTAAAACATTCATAAACATGCTTTTGGACCTATACTGCGGATAAAATATGATGAAAATTTATAAAATTCGGGCGCAAACAAATATTTATATGATTTTTTTACAAAAAAAGTCAGATTTTTCCTATTTTTGATGAATACGTTGTATATTGTAAGCTACATGGACTGGATTCTAGAATACCTAACACACTTGAAATAGCAATTTTCTTGTTGCAATGTATTCTTTTACCTAAAATATGATGAAAAATCATAAAATTCGGGCGCGGAAGCAAATACTTATATGATTTTTTACAAAAATAAAGTCAGATTTTTCCTATTCTTGAAATGGATATTTTTGTTAAAACATTCATAAACATGCTTTTGGACCTATATTGCGGATAAAATATGATAAAAAAATTATAAAACTAGGGCGCGCAAACAAATATTTATATGATTTTTTACAAAAAAAAAGTCAGATTTTACCTATTTTTGATGAATACGTTGTATATTGTAAGCTACATGGGCTGGACTCTAGAATACCTAACACATTTGAAATAGCAATTTTCTTATTGCAATGTTTTCTTTTAGCTAAAATATGATGAGAAATCATAAAATTCGGGCGCGGAAGCAAATATTTATATGATTTTTTACAAAAATAAAGTCATATTTTACATATTTTTGAAATGGATATTTTTGTTAAAACGTTCATAAACATGCTTTTGTACCTATACTGCGGATAAAATATCATGAAAAATTATAAAATTCGGGCGCGCAAACAAATATTTATATGACCTTTTACAAAAAAAATGTCAGATTTTATCTATTTTTCATGAATAAGTTGTATATTGTAAGCTTCATTGGCTGGATTCTAGAATACCTACCACACTTGAAATAGCAATTTTTTGTTGCAATGTTTTCTTTTACGTAAATTATGATGAAAAATCATAAAATTTTCGCGCGGAAGCAAATATTTATATGATTTTTTACAAAAATAAAGTCAGATTTTTCCTATTCTTGAAATGGATATTTTTGTTAAAACATTCATAAACATGCTTTTGGACCTATACTGCGGATAAAATATGATGAAAAATTATAAAATTCGGGCGCGCAAACAAAAATTTATGATTTTTTACAAAAAAAAGTCAGATTTTTCCTATTTTTGATGAATACGTTGTATATTGTAAGCTACATGGACTGGATTCTAGAATACCTAACATACTTGAAATAGCAATTTTCTTGTTGCAATGTTTTCTTTTACCTAAAATATGATGAAAAATCATAAAATTCGGGCGCGGAAGCAAATACTTATATGATTTTTTACAAAAATAAAGTCAGATTTTTCCTATTCTTGAAATGGATATTTTTGTTAAAACATTCATAAACATGCTTTTGGACCTATATTGCGGATAAAATATGATAAAAAAATTATAAAACTAGGGCGCGCAACAAATATTTATATGATTTTTTACAAAAAAAAAGTCAGATTTTACCTATTTTTGATGAATACGTTGTATATTGTAAGCTACATGGGCTGGACTCTAGAATACCTAACACACTTGAAATAGCAATTTTCTTATTCCAATGTTTTCTTTTAGCTAAAATATGATGAGAAATCATAAAATTCGGGCGCGGAAGCAAATATTTATATGATTTTTTACAAAAATAAAGTCATATTTTACATATTTTTGAAATGGATATTTTTGTTAAAACGTTCATAAACATGCTTTTGGACCTATACTGCGGATAAAATATCATGAAAAATTATAAAATTCGGGCGCGCAAACAAATATTTATATGATCTTTTACAAGAAAAAAGTCAGATTTTATCTATTTTTCATGAATAAGTTGTATATTGTAAGCTTCATTGGCTGGATTCTAGAATACCTACCACACTTGAAATAGCAATTTTTTGTTGCAATGTTTTCTTTTACGTAAATTATGATGAAAAATCATAAAATTTGGGCGCGGAAGCAAATATTTATATGATTTTTTACAAAAATAAAGTCAGATTTTTCCTATTCTTGAAATGGATATTTTTGTTAAAACATTCATAAACATGCTTTTGGACCTATACTGCGGATAAAATATGATGAAAAATTATAAAATTCGGGCGCGCAAACAAATATTTATATGATTTTTTTACAAAAATAAAGTCAGATTTTACCTATTTTTGATGAATACGTTGTATATTGTAAGCTTCATTGGCTGGATTCTAGAATACCTACCACACTTGAAATAGCAATTTTTTTGTTGCAATGTTTTCTTTTACGTAAATTATGATGAAAAATCATAAAATTCGGGCGCGGAAGCAAATATTTATATGATTTTTTACAAAAATAATGTCAGATTTTTCCTATTCTTGAAATGGATATATTTGTTAAAACATTCATAAACATGCTTTTGGACCTATACTGCGGATAAAATATGATGAAAAATTATAAAATTCGGGCGCGCAAACAAATATTTATATGATTTTTTACAAATCATATAAATATTTGCTTCCGCGCCCGAATTTTATGATTTTTCATCATATTTTAGCTAAAAGAAAACATTGCAACAAGAAAATTGCTATTTCAAGTGTGTTAGGTATTCTAGAATCCAGCCCATGTAGCTTACTATATACAACGTATTCATCAAAAATAGGTAAAATCTGACTTTTTTTTTTTTTTGAAAAAATCATATAAATATTTGTTTGCGCGCCCGAATTTTATAATTTTTCATCATATTTTATCCCCAGTATAGGTCCAAAAGCATGTTTATGAATGTTTTAACAAAAATATCCATTTTAAGAAAAGGCAAAATCTGACTTTATTTTTGTAGAAAATCATATAAATATTTGCTTCCGCGCTCGAATTTTATGAATTTTTATCATATTTTAGATAAAAAAAAACATTGCAACAAGAAAATTGCTATTTCAAGTGTGTTAGGTATTCTAGAAACAGCCCATGTAGCTTACAATATACAACGTATACATCAAAAATAGGTAAAATCTGACTTTTTTTTTGTAAAAAATCATATAAATATTTGTTTCCGCGCCCGAATTTTATCATTTTTCATCATATTTTATCCATAGTATAGGTCCAAAAGCATGTTTATGAATGTTTTAACAAAAATATCCATTTCAAGAATAGGCAAAATCTGACTTTATTATTGTAAAAAATCATATGAATATTTGCTTCCGCGCCCGAATTTTATGATTTTTCATCATAATTTAGGTAAAAGAAAACATTGCAACAAGAAAATTGCTATTTCAAGTGTGGTAGGTATTCTAGAATCCAGCCAATGAAGCTTACAATATACAACGTATTCATCAAAAAATAGGTAAAATCTGACTTTATTTTTGTAAAAATTATATAAATATTTGCTTCCGCGCTCGAATTTTATAACTTTTCATCATATTTTATCCATAGTATAGGTTCAAAAGAATGTTTATGAACGTTTTAACAAAAATTTCCATTTACCAAAAATATGTAAAATCTGGCTTTATTTTTGTAAAAAATCATATAAATATTTGCCTCCGCGCCCGAATTTTATGATTTTTTATCATATTTTAGCTAAAAGAAAATATTGCAACAAGAAAATTGCTATTTCAAGTGTGTTAGGTATTCTAGAATCCAGCCCATGTAGCTTACAATATACAAGGTATTCATGAAAAATAGCTAAAATCTGACTTTTTTTTTGTAAAAAATCATATAAATATTTGCTTCCGCGCCCGAATTTTATAATTTTTCATCATATTTTATCCACAGTATAGGTCCAAAAGCATGTTTATGAATGTTTTAACAAAAATATCCATTTCAAGAATAGGTAAAATCTGACTTTATTTTTGTAAAAAATTCATATAAATATTTGCTTCCGCACCCAAATTTTATGATTTTTCATCATAATTTAGGTAAAAGAAAACATTGCAACAAGAAAATTGCTATTTCAAGTGTGGTAGGTATTCTAGAATCCAGCCAATGAAGCTTACAATATACAACGTATTTATCAACAATAGGTAAAATCTGACTTTTTTTTTGTAAAAAATCATATAAATATTTGCTTCCGCGCCCGAATTTTATGATTTTTCATCATATTTTAGCTAAAAAAAAACATTGCAACAAGAAAATTGCTATTTCAAGGGTGTTAGGTGTTCTAGAATCCAGCCCATGTAGCTTACAATATACAACGTATTCATCAAAAATAGGTAAATTCTGACTTTTTTTTTGTAAAAAATCATATAAATATTTGTTTGCGCGCCCGAATTTCATATTTTTTTATCATATTTTATCCGCAGTATAGGTCCAAAAGCATGTTTATAAATGTTTTAACAAAAATATCCATTGCAAGAATAGGAAAAATCTGACTTTATTTTTGTAAAAAATCATATAAATATTTGCTTCCGCGCCCGATTTTTCTGTTTTTTATCATAATTTAGCTAAAAGAAAACATTGCAACAAGAAAATTGCTATTTCAAGTGTGTTAGGTATTCTAAAATCCAGCCCATGTAGCTTACAATATACAACGTATTCATCAAAAATAGGTAAAATCTGACTTTTTTTTTTGTAAAAATTAACATAAATATTTGCTTTTGCGCCTGAATTTTATAATTTTTCATCATATTTTATCCACAGTATAGGTCCAAAAGCATGTTTATGAATGTTTTAACAAAAATATCCATTTCAAGAATATGTAAAATCTGACTTTATTTTTGTAAAAAATCATATAAATATTTGCTTCCGCGCCCGAATTTTATGATTTTTAATCATAATTTAGGTAAAAGAAAACATTGCAACAAGAAAATTTCTATTTCAAGTGTGGTAGGTATTCTAGAATCCAGCCAATGAAGCTTACAATATACAACGTATTCATCAAAAATAGGTAAAATCTGACTTTTTTTTTGTTAAAAATCATATAAATATGTACTTCCGCGACCGAATTTTATAATTTTTTATCATATTTTATCCACAGTATAGGTCCAAAAGCATGTTTATGAATGTATTAACAAAAATATCCATTTCAAGTTTATGTATAATCTGACTTTATTTTTGTAAAAAATCATATAAATATTTGCTTCCGCGACCGAATTTTATAATTTTTCGTCATATTTTATCCACAGTATAGGTCCAAAAGCATGTTTATGAATGTTTTAACAAAAATATCCATTTCAAGAATAGGTAAAATCTGACTTTATTTTTGTAAAAAATCATATAATTATTTGCTTCCGCGCCCGAATTTTATGATTTTTCATCATAATTTAGGTAAAAGAAAACATTGCAACAAGAAAATTGCTATTTCAAGTGTGTTAGTTATTCTAGAATCCAGCTCATGTAGCTTACAATATACAACGTATTCATCAAAAATAGGTAAAATCTGACTTTTTTTTGTAAAAATTAACATAAATATTTGCTTTCGCGCCTGAATTTTATAATATTTCATCATATTTTATCCACAGTATAGGTCCAAAACCATGTTTATGAATGTTTTAACAAAAATATCCATTTTAAGAATAGGTAAAATCTGACATTATTTTTGTAAAAAATCATATAAATATTTGCTTCCGCGCCCGAATTTTATGATTTTTTATCAAAATTTAGGTAAAAGAAAACATTGCAACAAGAAAATTGCTATTTCAAGTCTGGTAGGTATTCTAGAATCCAGCCAATGAAGCTTACAATATACAACGTATTCATCAAAAATAGGTAAAATCTGACTTTTTTTTTGTTAATAATCATATAAATATGTACTTCCGCGCCCATAATTTATAATTTTTTATCATATTTTATACACAGTATAGGTCCAAAAGCATGTTTATGAATGTATTAACAAAAATATCCATTTCAAGTATATGTATAATCTGACTTTATTTTTGTAAAAAATCATATAAATATGTACTTCCGCGCCCGAATTTTATAATTTTTTATCATATTTTATCCACAGTATAGGTCCAAAAGCATGTTTATGAATGTTTTAACAAAAATATCCATTTCAAGAATAGGTAAAATCTGACTTTATTTTTGTAAAAAATCATATAATTATTTGCACCCGCGCCAGAATTTTATGATTGTTTATCATAATTTAGGTAAAAGAAAACATTGCAACAAGAAAATTGCTATTTCAAGTGTGGTAGATATTCTAGAATCCAGCCAATGAAGCTTACAATATAAAACGTATTCATCAAAAATAGGTAAAATCTGACTTTATTTTTGTAAAAAATTATATAAATATTTGCTTCCGCGCTCAAATTTTATAATTTTTTATCATATTTTATCCATAGTATAGGTCCAAAAGCATGTTTATGAACGTTTTAACAAAAATATACATTTCAAAAATATGTAAAATCTGACATTATTTTTGTAAAAAATCATATAAATATTTGCTTCCGCGCCCGAATTTTATGATATTTAATCATATTTTAGCTCAACGAAAACATTGCAACAAGAAAATTGCTATTTCAAGTGTGTTAGGTATTCTAGAATCCAGCTCATGTAGCTTACAATATACAACGTATTCATCAAAAATAGGTAAAATCTGACTTTTTTTTTTGTAAAAATTAACATAAATATTTGCTTTCGCGCCTGAATTTTATAATTTTTCATCATATTTTATCCACAGTATAGGTCCAAAAGCATATTTATGAATGTTTTAACAAATATATCCATTTCAAGAATAGGTAAAATCTGACTTTATTTTTGTAAAAAATTATATAAATATTGGCTTCCGCGCCCGAATTTTATGATTTTTCATCATAATTTAGGTAAAAGAAAACATTGCAACAAGAAAATTGCTATTTCAAGTGTTGTAGGTATTCTAGAATCCAGCCAATGAAGCTTACAATATACAACGTATTCATCAAAAATAGGTAAAATCTGACTTTTTTTTGTAAAAAATCATATAAATATTTGCTTATGCGCCCGAATTTTATAATTTTTCATCATATTTTATCCACAGTATAGGTCCAAAAGCATGTTTATGAATGTATTAACAAAAATATCCATTTCAAGAATATGTAAATTCTGACTTTATTTTTGTAAAAAATCATATAAATATTTGCTTCCGCGCCCGAATTTTATGATTTTTCATCATAATTTAGGTAAAAGAAAACATTTCAACAAGAAAATTGTTATTTCAAGTGTGGTAGATATTCTAGAATCCAGCCAATGAAGCTTACAATATAAAACGTATTCATCAAAAATAGATAACTCTGAGATAGCGCGT